>BQNB010033774.1:0-47172 GCA_026074375.1 Tanacetum coccineum | reverse complement strand
GTCAAAAGAGGTGAATGGTTGTCTTTGGTTCCTAAATTCAGTTTTCCTTAGCTTAAATTAGGTAATTAAGTTAGCTTAAATCAGTTTTTAAGGTTTAATTATCTATTTTTAGGATTATTGTAACTATGCCTTGAACCTGTGGGTTCAAATTTCTTTCAATCTGTTTAAATTTGATAAATGATAAAAAAAAGGTAGTTTTGTAGGTTTGGTTATGCTTAAATTTAGTGTAAGAATGCAGTAAAACAAACTAAGTAAAGAATGCTATGTGTATTGTGCAAATGGTGATGAATTGTCCAATAGATCAGCATTAAAACAGTTTAAAAGTCAAATTAGGTCTTAATTTTCAGAAAGTATAAGTTAGTATTAGGGTCTGAAACCTTATGCTCAAGCTTATTGGTACATACTTTCAATATTTTTGAACTTATTTTGGATTTTACACAGCTTTTTCTAGCTTAAAACCATGGCTGCTTAAACCACTTTTGTTTTTTTAAACAAGTAATTCAGCAGCTTTTGAGAAGAACAGCCACTTTCAGGTGGCTTTTTCAGTGCTTAAATGTGATTCAAAACACCTTAGTTTTGCTTACTTGTGTAGCTAATTGGTCAAGCTTGCTAGGAGTACAGATCATTTGGATTTTGGAATCTGTTTAATAGCTTAAAATTAAGCTTGAAAAGCCCATCTTAAGTTTTTAGCTCAGAAACTTCCCCTGGTGCACAACAGCACCCTTTTAGCTCTTTTTTATAGCTTATCTTTGTTTCACTTTTTGGGTTCTTAGCATTTTGGGATAGCTACTTATACAGGCTTTAAGCCCATATAAGCCTTTAAGCCTAAGACTAACTCTAAGTGCTTAAAAATAAGCCCCAAAGAGTGTCCCCTTTGGCTGCCCTGCACAGCTTGTGCACTTGGCTTATTTGGCTTTTTCCAGCTTATTTATTTTTAATATCTTGTTTTCTTTTCATTTCTAGAAAGCCAATAAGCTCTTCTTTAAGCCCTTGAAGCCTTAAGTTCTGAGTCATCCTTTAGGTGCTTAATTTTAAGCCAAAACTAGTGACTTTTGACTGTTTGGTCTGTCACTTAGCATTTGGCTTATTTAAATCTTTCTGGCTTATTAGTGCTTAGTTAGTACTTTTTCTTATTCATTTTGCCTGTAAGTGCTCATTAGATATAGGATGTCTTATTTTTATGCTTATTTCTTTTTTTTACTTATTTGATAGCTTAACAGTTTTAACTAACATTGAAGTTAGTCCAGCTTAGTTCATAAGCTCATTTCTTGCTTATTTTGTGGTGCTTATTTGTTTTCTTTTGTTCATACATGCTTATTATTTGTCCTTTTTATCTAGAACTGCTTATTGTCCCTTTTCGAAGCATTAATTAGTCTAAAAATCCAAAAAAGAAAAGGGGCATAAGCCATTTGGCTTAAAAAGGCATTCTGCCATCTTTAAGCCCTTTTTCCAGCTTATTTATAAGCATTCTCAAAAAGTCCTAGTTATGAAAAATGTTAAGCTTCATGTGCTTAACAAAGTTGTGTAAAAAGTTAAAAAAAAAACTCACTTATTTGTGCCAAAAAGTAGCATTCGATAAGCTTATTTAGTCTTAGTTTAAAAAAAAGTGAAACTGCCATAACGTTTAGCATTTTCCAGCTTAATTATAAGTTTTTATAGAAAGTTCTTTTTTTTAAATATGCTTATTTATTATGTATGCTCTTTAAGTTTGTAAAAAAAAAAGGTATGTAGTTGTTGTTTAAAAAAGAGTGGCCTAGGACTCGAACATGCGAACCTCTCTCTCATACACAAACCGCACTTACCAATGCCCCTTGGGTCTTTTAAATGTTATACTTTTGCACAATCAAATTGATAAAGGCACTTTGGCCCATTAAGCTCATAAGCCAATTCGGCTTATTTCTAGCTTATTGAGTTAAGCTGGGTTGTTCCTTTTATTTTTCTTAGATTCCTTATAACTAATTTTAATTTCCTTAAATTTTTCAGATTTTGTTATAATCATTTAGTGTTTTTTATAATTTATTTTCTTTTTAACATTAAAAAATATAAAAATAAAGTATTAATCAGAAAAATATAAACTTTTTTTTAAAAATTTTCTTTTTTCATATACTTTGTAGGAAAAATATAAAAGTTTCTGTAAGGTTAATTTTTCAAAAATTTTATTTTTAAAGAACGGGTCTTGACCCCGTTCTTGTCTTGACTCGTTTTTGGGTCAAACGACCTCCGTTTTTAGTCTAGTTTTTTTTAAACTTCGTTATTTGTCATTTAGAATCTATTTTAGCTTTTAAATTTGTTTTAGGGTTTAATTTGCAAAATTTAGGTTTTTAGCCCTCGTTTTTCGTGCCCGTTTTAGGATTTAAGTTATTTAGTTTTCGTTTTTAGGTTGTATTTAATCGTTTTTGTATATTTAATTGGTAGAAATAGAAAACCCATCATAACCTTGTCCTATTCAAACATCAGTCATCAATTCGTAATTCGATTTTCCATTCAAGCCTCGTTGGGACATAACGACCCGGGAACTCATACTTCCGGTTACATATATATTTTATTTAGTGAATTTTGACTTCTTGCCTTGGTCAAAGGCGATTGGTTGAGTGTTTGCTTATATATATATTATATATATACTATTGACGAATCAATTTTTGGCGCCGTTGCCGGGGAGGCTGAAAACGATTATCGTTACGTTTGACAATTTTTGTTTGAATCTGTGAATATTTTCTTTTATAAAAAACAAAAAAAGTACAAAAATATTTTTCATTTTCTTTTATTAGTATAATTATCATATAAAAACAAAAGAAAAACCAAAAAAATAAATAAATAAATAAATAAATAAAAACATTGTCCATAAAAAAGAAATAAAATTCACAAATTGGTAAAAATACCAAAATATAATATTCTCAATCGAGGTATTATCATAATAACTTCTGGTGAACTTGTTGGTTCCCAACTCGAACAAAAGATTTAAAAACTTGCCATTTGTGTCTCTTACGACGTACGGCTCACCTTGAAAAGTTAAACAAACTATAAAGTGGGTATAAGGAGGGTTGTTCCAAGGAACTACGACCCGAAAGGAGAAATAAGCTTCGCGCTATTCCTACTCCTCCGCTCACCTGTGCGTTTATCTTTTTGAGAGCTACCGTGAAGTAAGTAGATTATTTGGTGGAAGTTGCCTATCTCTTGTGCATGTTAAAATACATTGTGAATAAATCATTGAAAAACCAAAAAATTAGTGTAAATTTTCTTTTTAAATTTCTATTTTGTGCATGCGCACTCGTTCTCAAGTCCGTAGACGTCGACAACCACAAGTCCGACAAACTTCTGTTGAATCACCAAATCTTGAGAAACCAAATAACAATCAAGAAACTTTCAATCCTCCCATAGTTACGATGGACGATAATCGTACTATGGCACAATTGCTCGAAGCACCCACCGAGGGTTACGAGGATGCGATCGTTGTTCCCGAGATCAACGCAAACAATTTTGAGATCAAGCATGGTCTACTTAATCTTGTTCAAAACAAGCAATTTTTTGGACCTGTTAATGAGACCACATGCTCAATCTGATATTTCAACAAGATCACTTTGCGATGAAGTTACGAACGTCCGGTACGTCGTTAAGCTTATGCTTTTCCCATTTTCCTCAAAGGGAGCTGCCCGATTTGCTTGACAAGAACCCCCTCGATCGATTCTTACATGGAGATCTTGTGTGAAATTCATTAAACAAAATCTTTCATCCTTCTAAGACGACGCATCTTAGAAATGAAATCACGAGATTTCAGCAAAGATTTGACGAATCGTTTTATGAAGCATGGGACCGTTTCAATGATCTTCTTAGGGCATGCCCGCATCATGGGTTTTCGGAATTGCATCAACTCGATACTATTTCTATAATTTGCCTTGAACCAAATGTTCATGATTCATTGAATTCGTCGCACTGTGTAACTTTTTTGATAAAATGCATCGAGAATTGCCTAAAATCATCGAGAGCAAATCCATTGTTTCGTTAATTCACGAAGTTAAACCCGTTGTTGCTTAAAATAAAAAAAAAAAAAAAAAAAAATTATTTTTTTTTATAATGAGTACATATGAACTTCCACTCCGGTATCTCTCCCGATGTCTCCGAACTCAAAGATATGGTCAAAGCACTGCTCCTTGATAAGAAAAATCAATCCCAAGCTCCCACTCACCAAACTCCCGCGTCTGTAAAAGCGGTCGAGGAAAGTTGTGTGACTTGTGGTGGAGCTCATTCATATCAAAGTTGTCCCGCCACCGATGGCAATGTTTATCATGACAACATTCAAGCTTACGTCTCTCAAGCCGTGGGCTAATTTCAATCATCGGGTATACCAGTGCCGACCTCCAATGGTTGCAAACAAATTAGAGCCTCCCGGTTTTCCACCTATGCAAAACCATCAAAACAACCAAAATCGGGGGATCAATTTCAACCAAAATCGGGGGAACAATTTTAACCAAAATCGGGGTAATAATTTCAGTCAAGGACCAATTTATCAACCCCAGGTTAATCAACCCCCAGCTTATCAAGCTCCTGTTTACCAAGCTCCCGCTCCTCAAACACAAGGTGTGTCTAAGACCGATTTTGATAGCTACGTAAAGGCTAATGATGCGGTTATGAGGAATGTGCAAAACCAGGGGCAAAACCTGCAAGCTCAATTGAACAACTTGGCTACTTCAAACCAAAGGCTTGAAAGTATGCTAAGTAACTTTATCAAAATGAACACCGCCTCTACTTCAGGTTCGGGAACTCTCCCGGGTAACACCGTTACTAACCCGAAGGAGGATTTGAAAGGTATCACCACCCGGAGTGGTGTTGCTTATCAAGGACCCACTTCATCTTCTTCTCCGAAAGTGATGAATCGTGATACCGAGGTTACAAAGGATACGATGCTTCCTACTAATAACGGAAGCACCGAAGACATCCAACCTCCGGTAATTCAAGTCCAATCTCAAAATCCAACTTCCGAGCCCGTTGTTGATCCCGTTAGTGCTCCAATGCCTAACCAACGAACATCAATTCCATTTCCTTCAAGAAGAAATGATGAAAGGCGCCGTGAAAAAGCTAACGATCAAATTGAGAAATTCTACGAAATCTTTAGAGATTTGAGTTTCGAAATTAGCTTTACGGATGCCTTGACCCTTATGCCAAAATTTGCCTCGACTCTAAAAACTTTAATCGGAAACAAAGAGAAGTTGAGTGAAATGGCTAGAACTTCCATGAACGAGAATTGACTCAGCAGTCATCCTTAAACCAAGTTACCAAGAAAACTTGGGACCCTGGCACGATTTCTCATTCTATTGTGAGAATTTTCTGGGATAAATACATGCAACGCTTGGCCGATCTCGGCGCAAGCATTAATCTTCTGCTCATTACTCCGTATGGAAAAGATCTCTATCGTCCCAAACTAACCCAACTTGCATGATGCTAGATCTAGCACGACTCGTTCAATCACTGAACAATCGGTATTGTACAAAAGACGTCCGTTTATGGTGGGAAAGTTCTGTTTCCAGAAGACTTTTTGTCGTTGATTTGAGCCTGACCCAAGTACCTTTAATCCTCGGGAGAAGTTTCTTAAGACCAGTCGTGATTTAATGATGTTTACGAATGTGAAATTACCCTAGTGTGGCAAAGAGGCCATCACCTTCAATCTGGACCAAACTTACGAGATACACGGCTAATTACAATCATATGACGGCAACGATTCGCGTCATTGAAATTGGCATGTGAGGAACATACTCGCAAGAAAGTTCGAGTTTTTCTGATTCATGTGCCATACGGTAATCCTTCTCCGGATTATGATCCAATTATTTCAAATTCTTCACCACACATAACTCTTTCGGGAGATGTGATTTTTCTCTGATCGAAGAGCAAATACTTTTATAGCTATCAATGACGAGCCAATTTCACGGAAATTGATGCTACTTACTATGATCCGGAGGGTGGACATTCTTATTCTAGAAGCACTAATCAAATGTGAACCGTTGCTCCTCTTCCGAATCTAAAGATTATTCCCGGAACTCCGAGGAAGAACTTAAGTTGTTGAAGTCTAAATCTCATTTAATGAGCTCACGAGTTGAAATCAAGACTTGCCACCTCATTTAGAATACGCATTTTTGGAAGGCGACAACAAGTTGCAGTCATAATTGCGAAAGATTTAAAGGATGAGGAAAAGGCAGCTCTTATCAAGGTTCTAAAGTCTCACAAGCGAGCCATCGCTTGGAAACTCTCCGATATCAAGGGTGTTGATCAGTGTTTTGTACTCACAAAATCCTTATGGAAGAGGACTACGAAACCAACAGTTTAGAGTCAAAGACGGGTAAACCCAAAGATCCACGACGTCATTAAAAAAGAGGTTGAAAAACTCCTTGACGCCGGATTAATTTATCCGATCTCTGACAGTCCATGGGTAAGCCCGATACATTGTGTACCAAAGAAGGGTGGTATAACCGTTGTCAAGAATGATGATAATAATTTTGGATCCACTCGATTGGGTTTTTTTGTTTTTCCCACGGGGTGGAGAGTGTGCATGACTATAGAAAGTATGAATGAAGCCACCCGATAAAAAGACCATTTCCCATTGCACCTTCAGTGGAGCAAATGACTCGAAAGACTCGTGGGGAAAACAATTACTATTGTTTCTCGATGCTTCTCGGTTTATTTTCAGATTCCTATAGACCAAAGGATCAAGAGAAGACAAACTTTACTTGCCCAAACGGAAGTTCGCCTATCGTCGAATGCCTTTTGGGCTAATGCAAAGCACCCGGCCACGTTCAACGATGTTGATGGCAATCTTCCCTGACATGATCGAACGAACAATGGAAAGTGTTAATGGATGACTTCTCGGTCTTGGAGATTCCTTCTCTACATGCCTTTCCCCTTTCGGATATAAATGTTTAAAGCGGTGGGAAGACACAAATTTGTCCCTAAATTGGGAGAAAAGCTTTCATGGTGATGTGGGAGGAAGCATAGTTCTTGGACACAAAATTTCTAAGTCGGGAATTGTGGTTGATCGGGCTAAAAGTTAAAAGTTATAGCCATACTCCCTCACCCTGACTTCTGTGAAGGTGTCGTAGTTTTCTTTTGGGTCATGCCAGTTTTACGACGGTTTCATACAGGAATTTTCAAAATTGCGTCCAATGACCCACTTGCTTGAAAAAGTGACTCCATTTTTCTCTCCAGAAAGAGTGTATTCGAATCCTTTAATAAACTTAAAAGAAAATTTGACGAGGCTCCATTTTGATTGCTCGACTGGGACTTGCCCTTCGAACCATGTGTGTGCAAGCGAAGTTGCAATTGGGCAGTCCCTTGGGAACAATAAAAATAAACTTCCAACAATTCACGATTGCCCAGCATGCCAATGTCCGAAGCTCAAACAACATACACTACGAATAATAAAGGAGTTACTTGACGTAGTGTCGCTTTTTGTGATATTCCGGTCATTATCTTGTTTTATTCAAAAGCATAGTGTATACTGATCAATTTTGCTATTAAAGTATCTCTTTGCTAAAAAAGGATGCATAGGCAAGACGATGCGGTAGATCCTTTTGACTCAAGAATTCGATGTTGAGATCCGAGACAAATAAGGAGCGAAAGATTAGCCGCCGACCCATATCTCAGACTTGAGAACCCTCACCAAAATGAGTTCGAGAACAAGGAAATCACGGAAACATTTCCACTCGAAACTCTTCGATCGGTTGCTCTTCGTGATGATAGTACCCCATGGTTTGCCGATTTCGCAAATTACCTTGTGGGAAATTTCATTGTCAAGGGAATGTCGTCCCAACAGAAAAACAAGTTTTTCAAAGATGTCAAACATTATTTCTGGGACAGTACCCCTTTCTATCAAGATTGTGCTGAACCAAGTAATTAGGCGTTGTGTTTCGGGGCAAGAAGCTTTTGACATTCTTAAAACTTGCCACCGTGGACCCACTAGGGGACATTATGGTGCCAATTACACCGCTAAAAAGGTCTTCGATTCAGGATTCTATTGGCCCACGATTTCAGATGCCCTGACCTTTGTCACCCGGATGGTGACATTGTCAACGTCAAGGCAAAATTTCGCAACGTGATGAGATGCCACAAAACTCTATCCAAGTTTGCGAAATCTTTGACATTTAGGGCATTGATTTTATGGTCGTTCCCGTCTTCAAGAGGGAACAAATATATACTCGTGGCAGTCGATTACTTATCAAAAGGGTGAAGCCAAAGCGCTCCCCAACCATGATGACCGAGTTGTTGCAAAATTTCTTAAACTCTCTTCTCCAAATTTCGTTGCCCTCGTGCAATCATAAGTGATCGCGAGAAACCAATTTTTTGCATGACCAATTTTCAAGGTCATGCTTAAATACGGAGTCACTCATGTCTCTCCTCCGCGTATACCCAATAACAAAGTGGCAAGATTGAGGTATCCAATCATGGTTTGAAAGAATTCTTGAAAGGACCATAGGCGAAAAATCGTGCCTCTTGGTCGTGATCAAACGGATGACGCTCTCTGGGTCCTTTCGTTTACAGATTACAAAACAACCCATCCGGTGCACTCCGTACAAGCTTGTATATGGAAAGGCATGTCATCTACCGATTGAGTTGGAGCACAAGGCTTACTGGGCCCTTAAGCATACAAACTTTGATATCAAAACCGCGGGTGATCACAAAAAAGTTCAGCTCAATGAACTTAATGAACTTCGTGATCATGCTTATGAAAACTCTTTGATCTATAAAGAGAAAACAAAAGAGAATCCCATGTCTCCAAAGATCTACAAATAGCTTTTTCAACGTCGGTGATCGAGTCCCACTCTTTAACTCTTGATTTAAGATTTTCGTCGGGCAAGCTTAAGGGACCCACTGGAGTGGGCCATTCACTGAAACCCAATGGTTTTCTTTTGCTCTGTACGAGTTATCCAAAACTCCAGGCAAAATTTCAAGTGAAATGTCATCGTTTGAAACACTACTTTGGAGGGGACATACCAACCGAGGTTGTCCTGGATCTCCAGACGTTCCCCATGGACCAATAAATTCGAGGGACGGGTCAAGCATAGCGACCTTAAACAAGCGCTTCATGGGAGGCACCCCATGCTTATCAGTAGTAGTATTATGAATAAGTGTTTTTGTAATGTGAAGAAGGCTTAACATCTTCCATTACCCGTTTTTTGCCCGTGTTTTGTGTACTTTGTGTTGTATGTCCAGGATTTCTCGGATTGTGAAGACTCTCGTGCTCTCAGTTTTACCCTTCATCCCAGAGTTTCACATCCTCAGCTTCATTTGGATTCCAGTATCCAAATCTAATCGGGACTAACGTTTTATATTTTGGAACTCTTAAAAGGCCTTAGATTTACGTAGGTACCCTTCTAAAAACATCGAGGACGATGTTTAGTTCTAGTATGGGGGGGGGGGGATCTTCGATTTGATTTTGCCTGCAGTCGTTGTTGTCACGTAATCCCGTTTTTTACCCCACCCAAAATTTTCGCAAAAATACAAAAAAATGAAGAAGAAAAAAATAAAAATTTTCTAAAATGAAATAAGTGTTTTGTCACAGTTATTTGACTTTCTAATGGGATAGAATGAGAATAATTTTTGACTCGATGGTCGTGTTGAGCTAGCTAGTTCCTCGACTTACCCTTGTAGTCTAAGGCTTTCAACGAATTATATTGCTCAAAATTTTAATAAGGTGAAGAACAAAAATGTTATAGAGTTAAATATAAGTTTATGTGCTGAAGCAAAGATTCTTCTAAAACTTATATGAGTAATTGTGGCTTTTTCTCCATTAGATATAATCCACCTAATCATACGTGCTCATTTTCAATTCACTAAGTACATCGATGTTTTAGAAAAGCTTCAAATTAGCAACTTGATTCTTTAAAACAAGGTTTTTTCTGTTTTGTATTTGAAAGTTAAACATGCCAAGAAGCATGAATCGAAATATGAATGCAAAAAATGGCATAGTAATTGAAATTTATGCCAATGAAGCTTACATTTGATTGGAGCAAGTAAAAGATGTGTCGTATTCCCACTTCGCGAACACGAGGTGGGGTTCAAACTAAGTACATCTTTACTTCTAGGATTTGGTGTGTTGTGATATGCTCACCCCCAGGAAGGAGGTCTAGGTGAGGGTTCAACTAAGACACCTTGCTTAGCTATATTAGAAGAAGGTGTTGATGTGATTTCCCACTACATGCTCGCAACGGGCGTGGGTTTTCAAAAATAAAGAACCGGTCGTTGGTTGTGAATTTACTAGGGAGCGAGGCATAGGTAGGTGTTCAAACTAAGAACGCTATTCCTAGTTTTAGAATTATGCAGATGAAGATGTTGCAAAAAGTTCTACAATTTTGTTCTTTAAAATCAAGTTACTATTTAGAAATCAAGTACCAATGGTCCTAATTAGGTGTTGCTTTGAGTCATGATTCATCCTTGAATTACGACTATGGAAAATAAGTTGATCTATGGTTAAGTCTGAAATGAGTACACACATTTAAATACATATATCTAAGTGGGCAGGTTAAAAGTTCCACATGTATAAGTATGAGTGCTTACATTTAGATTATATTGACAAATGATCTTGATTAATTGACTTGGTTTGGAAACTAGTGAATTATTCGGGGACGATGAATTTATCCATTCGGACATCCGTAGATTATTCTATGGGCGCTTCTCATTCTATGATCCCAATGTTGATATAATAAAGGAAGTCAAACAGGTAGTCGAGAAAAGAAAAAGGAAAATCCAAAAATATTAGGGATAGTTAGTGTACATGTAAAAATGGTGAAAACGGGACTTGTCGAAGCTATTGATTCTTTAATTCTCCTTGACGAACACTTAGCTACTTTTCGAGGTTATTAGTCGAGGGGGATTGAGATTCTTAGTTTTCGTAAATGTTTACTTCATAACATTGCGTGAGGACACGGCAATACCTTAGTATGGGGGATTTTGGTATGTGCTAAATTACACATACCTTTTTCCATTAAAAACGGACTTAAAAGACCAAAAACAGACAGAAATTGCCAAATATATGTTTGTTTTGCATTTGTGTTGTGCAGGAAACGGATATTCACAAAAGGACGAAAAACAAAGCCAAAAACGACAAAACTAAGCACGGAATGGAAAAGTGTGTGAAGACAAAGCCAAATCGAAGCCAAAAGTCAATCAAGTCAAACAGTCAAAGTCAGAGTCAACTCCGAGAAGCTGAAGCAGAAAATATAACTTGAGGGACTGTAATTGCCAATTCCCAAAGTTATAATACAAAGGAAACAAAGACAAGGGCTGAATTTGTAATTTAGTTAAAATACAAGTAGAGGGGGCATTCCTGCCAACCCCTCATACTTGTATTACCAAAAGGACGAAAAATGCAAAACCACTAATAACCTTTGAGGGCCAATCTTGCCACTTCTCGAATGTTATATCACCACAAGGACCATAATTGCAATAAACATTATAAGGATGAGGGACTATTCTTGCCATCCACCCAAACCTTACCCCTCTCCCCCAAAATTAAACACAGATAAACCCTAACCCTAACCCATTTTCCCGCCAAGACTCAAACTCCCACTACAACTCACGGGATACCCTCCCCTCTTCCCCAAAACACTCAACCTCCCTTTTACCCTTCAAAACCTAACTCTATGGGATAAAAACCCACCCCTCCTTCCACTATCACACCCTTTTTATGGAGCCATGCCATGTTGGCAATTCCCACGTTTCTCAATGTTAAATTCAAGGGCTGTGATCATACAAACGAGAATAAATTGATATGAAGGCTAGGATGGAGTTTTTTTATGGGGGGGGATTTCTTCTCACCAAAGAAACACAACTAACACAAAGTTAGAGACAAGCTGCCTATAAAAGAGGAAGAGAAGACAGAGTATGGGAGTTGTATTTTTTTATTCTAAATGTAATTTTTCAAGTTTTAAATTTAAGTGCAATTTCCATTTTTAAGTTATCTCTTGTTTCTTTTACTTATTCAGTCTCAGCTTATTTGTAAGCATTGTACCAAGTTCCCAAGTTTTAATAAAAGTAAAGTTTTCAGTTACATTCCTGAGTTTTGAATTGCATTTTACCTTTGTTCATAATAAATAAAAATATATATATATCACAAAAATTCCTCAGCTTAATTTACTGGATGATAAGCCGAAATTGGATGGGCTTATTGGACCTACCAGCTTGTTTAACACAAGCTGGAGCTTAGTAGAAAAGCTCTTGTGAGCCCTAATAACCCATGCTTAGAGCAAAGGGACGGGTAAGTCCATTTTTCTTTGTTTTCTTAGTATCACTGTAGCATTGCTTAATTTCAGCTTATTGAGCCTTATTGTTCTTATAATCTGCTTATCTTATCTTAATTCTTGTCATTTGAACCTTCTTATTTGTTTTTATTTCTTTTGTAATTGTTCATTTAGTCTCTCCCTTTTTATAGCTTAAAGTCTATCCATGGCTGTTGGGCTGTATTGTCACGGCTCTATTTCATTTTTCTAATGTGCTCTTTAGGTTCTTTAACGTCATTTATTATTGGTTAATTAAGGGTTGTTTGTTGACAATCAGTGTATTTAGGTTAAAAAGAACTGCTTTCATTATTAAAGGGGTGTTTGGGATAGTGCTTAAAATGGGTCAAAAGAGGTAAATGGTTGTCTTTGGTTCCTAAATTCAGTTTTCCTTAGTTTAAATTAGGTAATTAAGTTAGCTTAAATCAATTTTAAGGTTTAATTATCTATTTTTAGGATTATTGTAACTATGCCTTGAACCTGTGGGTTCAAATTTCTTTCAATCTGTTTAAATTTGATAACTGACAAAAAAGGTAGTTTGTAGGATTGGTTATGCTTAAATTTAGTGTAAGAATGTAGTAAAACAAACTAAGTAAGGAATGCTATGTGTATTGTGCAAATGGTGATGAACTGTCAAAAAGATCAGCATTAAAACAGTTTAAAAGTCAAATTAAGTCTTTATTTTCAGAAAAGTATAAGGTTAGTATTAGGGTCTGAAACTTAAGCTCTAAGCTTATTGGTTAATACTTTCATTATTTTGAACTTATTTTGGATTTTTACACAGCTTTTTCAGCTTAAACCCATGGCTGCGTAACTCACATTTGTTTTTTTATAACAAGTAAATTCAGCAGCCTTTGAGAAGAATACCACTTTCAGGTGGCTTTTTAAGTGCTTAATATGTTGATTCATAACACATTATGTTTGCTTACTGGTGTAGCTAATTGGTCAGCTTGATAGGAGTACAGATCATTTGGATTTCGAATCTGTTTAATAGGCTAAAATTATAGCTTGGAAAAAGCCCATCTTAAGTTTTTAGCTAGAAAACTTCCCTGGTTGCACAACAGCACCCTTTTTGCTTTTTTTATAGCTTATCTTTGTTTCACTTTTTAGGTTCTTAGCATTTTTTGGATAGCTTACTTGTACAGGCTTTATGAAATACACAGCCTTTAAGCCTAATACCTAACTCTATGTGCTTAAAAATAAGCCCCAGACGTGTCCCCTTTGCTGACTGCACAGCTGTGCACTTGGTTATTTGGCTTTTTCCAGCTTATTTATTTTTAATATCTTGTTTTCTTTTCATTTCTAGAAAGCCAATAAGCTCTTCTTTAAGCCCTTGAAGCCTTAAGTTCTGAGTCATCCTTTAGGTGCTTTATTTTAAGCCAAAACTAGTGACTTTTGACTGTTTGGTCTGTCACTTGAGCATTTGGCTTATTTAAATCTTTCTGGCTTATTAGTGCTTAGTTAGTACTTTTTCTTATTCCATTTTGCCTGTAAGTGCTCATTAGATATAGGATGTCTTATTTTTAGCTTTATTTACTTTTTTTTTTTACTTCTTTGATAGCTTAACAGTTTTTAACTTGAATCCTAGACACTTTGCCAGCCCTGTAAGTAGCTTATTTGCTTATCAACCCTTGGTTCTTTTGGTTTTTCTAGGAAGACCATAAGTCAATCTATAAGCCCTAGTAGCCCCTTAGCCTTAGGACCCCTCTAACAGCTTATTTTTAAGCCAAAAGTTTGTCCCCAAGGCTGTTTTGCCTGCGGCATTTAGGCATTTGGCTTATTGGCTTATTTGAGTATTCTAGGCTGTTTTATTTGCTTATTTTTGATGATATATGATTATTAGGTGTAGTCTAGTGCTTATCTCAGCTTGTTGCCTTTTTGCTCAGCTTATTGTGCCTAAAAAAATATCCCTCAGTTAGCTTATTTAGTCTTAGTTTAAAAAAAGTGAAACTGCCATAACGTTTAGTATTTTCCAGCTTATTTATAAGTTTTTATAAAAAGTTCTTTTTTTTAAATATGCTTATTTCTGTATGCTCTTTAAGTTTGTAAAAAAAAGAAAAAAAAAGAAAAAAAAAGTACTGTAGCTGTGTTAAAAAGAGAGGCCCAGGACTCGAACCTGCGACCTCCCTCTCAAACACACACGCACTTACCACTGCCCTTGGGTCTTTTCACATGTTATCATTTGCACAATCAAATTGATAAAGGCACTTTGGCCCATTAAGCTCATAAGCCAATTCGGCTTATTTCCAGCTTATTGAGTTAAGCTGGGTTGTTCCTTTTATTTTTCTTAGATTCCTTATAACTTATTTTAATTTCCCTGAATTTTTCAGATTTTGTTATAATCATTTAGTATTTTTTATAATTTATTTTCTTTTTAAACTTAAAAAAATCATAAAAAATAAAATATTAATCAGAAAAATATAAACTTTTTTTTTAAAAATTTTCTTTTTTCATATACTTTGTAGGAAAAATATAAAAGTTTCTGTAAGGTTAATTTTTCAAAAATTTTATTTTTAAAGAACGGGATTCGCTCCCGTTCTTGTCTTGACTCGTTTTTGGGTCAAACGACCTCCGTTTTTAGTCTAGTTTTTTTTAAACTTCGTTATTTGTCATTTAGAATCTATTTTAGCTTTTAAATTTGTTTTAGGGTTTAATTTGCAAAATTTAGGTTTTTAGCCCTCGTTTTTCGTGCCCGTTTTAGGATTTAAGTTATTTAGTTTTCGTTTTTAGGTTGTATTTAATCGTTTTTGTATATTTAATTGGTAGAAATAGAAAACCCATCATAACCTTGTCCTATTCAAACATCAGTCATCAATTCGTAATTCGATTTTCCATTCAAGCCTCGTTGGGACATAACGACCCGGGAACTCATACTTCCGGTTACATATATATTTTATTTAGTGAATTTTGACTTCTTGCCTTGGTCAAAGGCGATTGGTTGAGTGTTTGCTTATATATATTATATATATACTATTGACGAATCAATTTTTGGCGCCGTTGCCGGGGAGGCTGTGAAAACGATTATCGTTACGTTTGACAATTTGTGTTTGAATCTGTGAATATTTTCTTCTATAAAAATATAAAAAGTACAAAAATATTTTTCATTTTCTTTTATTAGTATAATTATCATCTAAAAACAAAAGAAAAACCAAAAATATAAAAACATTGTCCATAAAAAAAAATTCACAAATTGGTAAAATACTAGTTTCAATTTCACTCACTTTAGTCTTATAGACAGAATCATTTAACCCAGCAAAGGATAAGTCAGGTCTTAAGGGCATGTAGTTCCCAGTGTAGGGAGGGGGAACTGCATGAAACCCTTTACTTGTTTTGAATCTATCATTTACAGGACTATTATCTACATCATTTTCTCTACTGTTAAACACACTATGAACCACTTCACTCTCATTCATTTAACTATCATAACCAAGATGAGCTTTGTCTTTAGCACTTATTTGACTATTAATCAATTTAGTTAGATTCTTTGATGATTCTTCAAATTTTTCATAAGTTTAAGTTTCAAATCATCTTTCTCTTTTAAAGCTTCTTCTAACTGATTTTTAAGATCTTTGATAGAAATATCTTTCACTTGGACATCATACTTTAAAAATCCAATATCTTCTTGATAAACAGCTTCATTCTTTTCATGAACAACTATCCTAGCTTCTAATGATTCTAATCCCATTTGATAACCTATAATTTCTAAATTAGATTTATTAAGAGCTTCACGTTGTTGATCATACTGTTTTTGAAGAGTTTCATATGATTTTAACAATCCTTAGAGCAAGTATGTACCTCAAGTCCGAACTTATGAACCCTTGGGATGTATAAGCCATAAATCAAAGTTTAGATCCTTCTTCAGCCTAAAAATCCCCAATCATATCCACATTCCCATCTATCGTGAACAACCAAGCATTTGCAGGAGCTCCAATGGTACAATCCTACTTGAAGCACATCTCTAATTCTAATCCCTCTGATTCCTTGGTGCCCTGCATATCCTCTAGCAAATGGATCACTCTGTTGCAGTTGTAACATTCAACCTTTGTCTTATCAAAGTCAACAGTTTCTTTGCCATTGAAATCCAGATTCCTTCATGTCTTCTTTAAGAATCTCTTCACCTTCATGGTAAGCATGGCCACCTGCCATTTGAGATCCTTCTCTTCAAGATCATCAGTATCAATCTGCTCCAGATCTTTATTGTCTAATTGTAGACTATTAGATTGATTAGCAAAGAAGGAAAACATGACATCATCAGCAAATTAGAAGAAAGCTTGTCCCTGTAACTAGCAATAGAAACTTCATGACAGTATTAACTTGCTTCATTAGTACTGCAAAAAATAAGTGTTTTCTGAAGATAACAAAAGGGCCCCACCCCCCCACATTCTAAAGTCCTGGCTTGAGTTTGATTGGCCTTTAATCTCAGATTCATACACCCTCAGATTATTATACAAATCAACCATGCTTAATGTGTCTAGATCAGATTTGTTTCTCATAATTAAAGCAATATTGTTCCAAGCTGATGGTAGTCTTCTCAGCAACTTCAGATTTGTATCTTCCTGAGAGATAACTTCACTATGAATTTCCAATTGGCTGATGAGTTTCTACTAATCCTATCAAGGTTTTATCCAGGCCATCAGATCTTGATGCATGCAAAATTCTCATATGCTGCTTCCAATAATGGTTTTCTGCATTTCTTAGATTCATTATTGCCTCCAAACCTGGCCTTGATTGCTTCCATAAGTCTTTGCATCTAATTCCATGAAACTTCAATAGGTCTCATCAAGAAAGGCCAACACAGAGTGCTTTTTGCTTTTACTTCATTCTTTCTTCTACTTTTGTTTTACAGATTTAGAGAATGGACCTTCCAGTACCCGCACTAGCTGATGCAATAGTAGGTGCATCACCATTCATAATAGCCTCCTAAAGAGCATAATCAGTGTGAGTAAACAATGCTTACCATTCTCAATGCTCTAAAATCATCAGTCTCCATTCCATTTTTGAGTACTGGAAGTTTTAGTGCAACTCTGTTTTGGTTAGTTTCTGATTGTTGACTATCCACTTCACTTTGAATATGTGATCTTGTATAATGTAGTGTTCTCTTATTCAACTTTCTCAACAACTCTGATACCACTTGTTGATCCCTTTTGAATAGATCTTACTTAGCATGTTAAAGCTTAGTTGTGTTGGATAGATCCAAAACAACTATAGTAGAAACTAAGATTGAGAATATCACAAACTATATGGAAACTAGTTTGCAATACTAAGAAGAACAATAAAAAAGTAAACAAACTTTTACTAAACTTTTAGCCTCAATATGAAACTAATCACTCAGAATTATGATAGTTACAAAATAACCCTTAAGCTTTAAGCTAGAATATCAAAGATGTACACCTAACATTATGCCTTAGGACCTCCTTTTATACACCAAGGAGTCCTACAAGGCTACAATAACTTTCCTACTTATCATGATTCTTTTTCTATAAACACAAAACGTAATCTTCCTAAATAAAATAAGTTATACAGTATCATCTTTACAAATCAACTAATACTTATCTTTCGTAAGTATTCTTGTCACCAATCATTCTTTGATCTCATCTCTGTCATCAATAACCCTTCCAACAGTAGTAATCACTCAGCAGTTATTAGGGTTGTCGCGGGGAGCGTTCGGGTTCGGTAGTTGAAAGATTTAAATATCCCGTCGCGGGGCGGTAATTAACTAGACTATCCGTCAGCCAGAACCGTACTATGCGGGTAACCGAACCATGCCGGGACCCGAAGTGAGCGGTTACCGCGGTTTCGAGGGTCACGGATAACCGTTTTGTACTTTAAAATTAAGTTTAAAACTAACCGTATAAGAAATAACATAGTCCAGAACATAAAGATGTATTTGCTATGAAAAGTAAATACTTGAATTTAAAAGTCAATATAAAACTTAAGTATTTCTTACAATAATTGCATTCACAATATTCATATATAACGTATTACCAAAAAATATTACATCAACGTTATAGATTACGATCACATTAATCAATTTTCACACATAAATTTTTACAAATGTTTACTTACGAGTGAAAAAGTCGTTATAACAATAAGCTACGAATATCAAAGATGTACTCCTAACATTATGCCTTAGGACCTCCTTTTATACACCAAGGAGTCCTACAAGGCTTATAATACTTTCCTAACTTATCATGATCTTTTCTATGAATAAACGTAATCTCCTAAATAAATAAGTTATACATATCTTCTTTACAAATAACTAATACTTATCTTCATAAGTATTCTTGTTCTCCAATCAATCTTTGATCTCATCTCTGTCAGCATAATCCTTCCAACAGTAGTAATCACTCAGCAGTTATAACTGAGCAGTAGTAACTCTAAAAATCATCTTAAAGTCTTTTAATCCCAGCAATACATAAATCTATTTGGGATTATATTTTATAAGCCCTAATTTTCTGGCTTGAATTGAGACTTAGAGGCTTATATAAGTTCCCTTAATTTTCTGGCTTGTTTTGAGACTTGTGGGCTTATATAAGTTTATTATATCAGGTATGTTTGGCGAAAAGGGTTGAGGCTGGGGCTAGGGCTTGTGTTAGGGTTGGGGCTAGGGCTAGAGCTTATATTATAAGTTAAAATTGAAATTTGTATTTTTTTTTTAAAACTTGTTTGCCAAATGGGCTGGAACTGGGGCTTATTATTGTAAAATTACTAGAAAGAACATAATTAAATAAAATTTTGATATATGTTAGATATGTTTGTGGGTATATAAGTAATTTATGGTTTAAAAGCCTCGGGCTAAAGTTTTTAGCCCTTTTTATGGGGCTGGGGCTAATAGAGACTTATGACTTGTAAGCCCTTTCATAAGCCCGCATAACAAACGAGACTTATATTATAAGCCAACTTATTTTAAAAGCCTAAGCCCCAATAAGCCCCTAAAAGTCCCTAACCAAAAACAGCCATCATAATAAACTTATATAAGCCCCAAAGTCTCAAAATAAGCCAAAAATTTAGGGCTTATGAAATATAAACCAAAAAATTATATAAGCCCACAAGGTCTCAAAATAAGTTGTTGGGAATTATAGATTTGATGAGACAAAAGAAACAAGTAATGAAACAAAAGGATCAAAATCATCATTAAAGAATTCTACAAGCTGGTGGAGAATTATGGAAGATTTGGTCAAAGATATCAAAAGATGAAGATTCTAGAAGATCTCCTTAAGAAGATAAAGATAACAAAAGATATTTCTTAATGTTAAAAAAATTTACTTGTGTATATCTTTATGTTAACTTCATTTGTGAGTCATGATCTCTCTATATAAAGAGATCATAGACACATAGTTTTAGTATCCAGAAAAGTGTGTGTGTACACAAGATACAATGTAGACGTCTAGTTAGTTAGTTTAGCCTCAAGGTCAAGGTAACTTGATCCCTATTACAGGTGGTAACACGATCTATACTGATCATATAGATTTGAGGCTTGGTGGAAACGTATAGTGATAAAACCTTGTTCAAATAACATTATTGTTCTTTATATTCCGTTGTGCTTATTAATGTTATTTGTAAAACATATCCTAGATGGCTTAAACGATCTTAACAATTGGTATCAGAGCCATGGGGCTCTTGATCTAGGATCTCAAGGTTTTAATATTTCTGGTTAGTTTTCTGGTCTTTCTGCTCATAATCATATTCGATGAAACTAGGGTTTTAACAAACCTTGATTCGATAAAAAGAAAAAAGGAGAAACTTGGTTACCTGTTAAAGGTGTGTTGATTTATGCTCATTAAACGTATTGAAGACACAAGATGTATTGGTGATCGGTTTTCAACAGTAAGGTTTCGATATCAAAAAGTCCAAAACAGGTTTATTTTTGTTTTGTTTTGAAAAGGTTTCGTTGTTTTGGGATTTCATCATATGTACTATTTGAATATCGTTCTTGAACATGGTGTTGTATGATGGAGATAAGCAGATTATATACGATCTTCTTGTTTTTGATGCTATTAACAATTCTTCACAATTGGTTTTGATAACGATGCTTTGTTGAGAGGTTAAAGCAACAGGTAAGTTACTACTGCTCGTATGGTTTATGCTGTCAGTTTTGATGAACAATAATAATCAGAGTTAGTACTGCTGAGCTTTAAAGATTAATACTGCTAGTTCTATTTTAGTGCTACCCATATATGTTACTACTGCCAATTTGTAAATTGTTTAATAAATGCAAATTAGTAACAGTTTAGTGACACTAAAAAGTGTCACAAAAAGAATAGGAGGAAGGAGTAATCAGATATGTGACATATTAGTGACAGATTAGTGACAGATAAAGTGTCGCTAAATAATATGGGAGGAAGGAGAAAGCAGATTAGTGACAGATTAGTAACAGTTTTGTGACAAAAAAAGTGTTGCTAATTGGTAAATTTTTAATACTGCTTCCTAGTAAAAGTTTCTACTGCTATGGGTTTTGTTAATGCTGCTTATGTTGGTTAGTGTTGCCCAAAGACAACTTAATGTTGCTAACATATTCAGTTAATGATGCTTGAAGTGTTACTACTGCTACGTTCATGACACACACATGATGAAATCGGATACAATAGAAAACCAAGTTTGTTTTTGGTTGTTACTGTTTGGTTTTTGGATTTTGGTTTTAAATGTTCTTAAACGTTTTAAAGGCTTATATTTATTGGATTAATTGGTTACGAAGAAGATTGTTTATCACCTATTTGAAGTTGAAGTGGAGTTTTTCGGATGCGTGTTCTTATCATATCTTAAAGTGGGTGTTACACTTTAAAGGTAACTTGTTCGTGCTTAGAAACGATGTGACGAAGACTTGACAAATCTAGCAAAGGTGTGTGATCTATAAACTTATGGTGCTCAATGCTCACATTTGCTATCACTTGTTATGTGTCTCATAGAAGATGAGGATTTTTGTTAAGAGGTTGCAATCTACTTATATTTCACAGATTTATTTATAAGTTTGAAGTCATGTGGATAGTACAAGATATAAGACACAAGTTTGGGTTATTCTACTTCTACATCAAGTTTGTTATACTTAGTTTTCTTCATCAGTAATCATTACATAGAGCCTACAGAATTTGAAGATTCAAGAAATGGTTAACATATGGGTTTCAAGGGAAGCTTATTGCCAAAATGTTTAACCATCAGGTTATGTTCATGCACCACTTAAGGTGAATGTTTCATACTAATAAGCTATTTAATTTTTCACTGCTATTTAAGTTTTCTACAGTCTTAAATTCATTCTTCTTATATGCGTCATAGAGGGAGAGTTTGAGACAATGAAAGAGCGGGATTAGGTATTGTGAGTATATGGATTTGTAGTTGTAAAGATCCAGTGCATTCATGTACAAGACCCCTATTAGATTATGACAAAAGGGGAAGAATATTACAGAGATATGATTTGCAGCTTATTATGTGTGGTGACATGGCAAGGTTACAAAGGAAATCATACTTAAGGGAAGTTTGTTTCATTCAGGGAGATCCATGATCTCAACTTCAGGAAGCTGAAGGCTTTATAATGAAGTTCGAAACGAACAGTATGTTTAGTCATCAACAAATAGGGGAAGATTATTGGGAATTATAGATTTGATAAGACAAAAGAAACAAGTACAGAAACAAAAGGATCAAAACGTCATTAAGAATTCTAACAATCTGTGGAGAATTATGGAAGATTGGTCAAAGATATCAAAAGATGAAGATTCGAGAAATCGTCCTTAAGAAGAAAAAAAGAAGATATTTCTTAATGTTTAAAAGATTTACTTGTTTATATCTTTATGTTAACTTCCTTTGTAAGTCATGATCTCTCTATATAAAGAGATCATAGACACATAATTTTAGTATCCAAAAAAGTATGTATGTACACAAGATACAATATAGACGTCTAGTTAGTTAGTTTAGCCTTAAGGTCAAGGTAACTTGATCCTTGTTACAGGTGGTAACACGATCTATACTGATCATATAGATTTGAGGCTTGGTGGAAACGTATGGTAATAAAACCTTATTCAAATAACATTACTGTTCTTTATATTCCGCTGTGCTTATTAATGTTATTTGTAAAACATATCCTAGATGGCTTAAACGATCTTAACAATAGCCGAAAAATTAGGGCTTATGAAATATAAGCCCAAAGGGGGTAATGTTTTATAAGCCGAAACAAACACCCCCTTAGGCTGGACGGTAAAGGGGTAAACTCACCGAAGTGAGTTACAAAGTCACGCGCCACTCTTATCCTTGTGACACAAACTCACCTTAAGTTTTCAAGTGTTTCGGTGAGTAACTCAAACAGGTGAGTTTCAAATTTTGTGGGCCCCTCTCTTTTTTATTTAATGTATTTTATTTGGTTGTGAGTGTGTGGGTATTTAGTGAGGTATATTTTATATAAAGTGGGTATTTTAATTAAATGTGAGTTTTAGTTGAAATAGGAGTTTCTATTACGGTTGAAAGGTGTGAGTTGTAGTGAGTTTTAAAGTTGGAGAGAGAAATCTAATGTGGCGCTAACATGTCAGGTGAGTTTGTGATTCCTTTACTATCCAGCCTTAATATAATTTGTTAAAGATTGCCTTGCTAAAAGACGATATATTAAAATAATAGATTTCTTTGATAAATTAGTACTCTTTTGGTATTTTACATGGTATCGGGGCTTTAGGTTCAACCCACTAACAACAATTGTTATCCTCTGGTCATCGGCTACGTGTCGATGATTCGGAGGGATCCTGTTTTTTTCGCTTTTATGTTTTTATTTACATAGGGTATTATTTTCGTATTTTATTCATAAACCTTAAACCCTAGCCTTCAAAACATACAAAATATGTTGATTGTCCTTCTATCAACTATTTTTTTCGTCTTATCTAATTCTATTTCGTTTTTGAAGATCATGTCACATTGACAACAAATGTATAGACCACCAAATTTCGCACTCCTCCTAAAGCAAAGCAAGCCATGATATAAAATAACATCATAAAAATGGAGAAAAACGCTAATCATTACGTATGGAAGGGTTATACAATTATGTTTTTCAAAATACAAAGTCCGTCACTGTGAAAATGATCAAAGTAGAAGAGAAAAAGAAAGAAGGAAGGGAGAATAAGTAGGCAATTTCAACACTCTAACCATTTGTCCATCTGAAAGACACCAGTTCAAACTTGCGGGGGAGTGTAGAGGGACGAGTTATTGGCCCAAGATCGATTGTGGCTTGTGTCAGTATAGGTTAGGGTGCTTATTATCAAAGCTATGTATTTTAGTATATATATAAAATATATAAAATATAGTAATATATAGTACTATAATATATAATATATATATTATACTATAAAATATATCTAATATAATATATTATATAATATATATATATAAATATATTTACCACATATGTACGCCATTCAATGATTAATACTCTTTTGGTATTACAGAAATACTTATTTGATTATTTAAAAAGTGTAAAAATGATGGGTCCGTACTTATATTAAATTTTGTGATTTTTGTCTCCTTACAATAATTTGAGACTTGTGTATACATTATTTAATTGAAGTTGTATAAACCGGAAAAAGGAGTAGGCATGTGATTAAATGAAAACTTTGTTGTTCTCCTTGTACAAGCTTACTATAACTAAAGAGTTTATAATTTAAAACTAGCCATGTTAAAGAAAGTAAATGAAAACGGGAATATGCATAAAGAGTTATAAGACTATAAAGTATAACCACAATTTTTTTTCAACTGTATAACTCTTAATAATCTTTTTTAAAAAGTTATACCTTTTATTTGCGGAACAACAACAGGGATTCAATGACAAGTATGATAAATGTTTTGAGCCGTTACCTTATAACCTAGAAGTGAATTAGTTCAACCTTAGTGACTGTCACAACCTCCTCTAAAATATCCTCCATCGGGACCCCAAAGCATCTATGAAGAAAATAACCCAAGTTCAGAGCTTCTCATCACTAGATTTTTAACAAACATGACTTCTTCAAGCATTATCTTTGATAATGAAAGACCAGCAATATAAGTTCGGGGCGAGATGTAGGAGTATTTCAGGCTCTAACTTAATTGCTTTCTCTTACTTCTTGGTAGACATAGATCTTGTTTCATGTAAGGAAGTGTTACAGATCAAGCCCTAATCTCATTTGGATTTTCATTTAGTCTTTTTTACTTGTTGCTCAGTGTGGTCAACCATTTAACCCACACACTTGTTTGACTTCTTTGGAAGGAAAGCATTTAGTTTGATCCCATTCAGCATCAAGACAAATTCACTGAACATGAACTTTTTGGTGACTTTAAGTTCGTGTGGTCATTGTTTTCTGTACTGTTGACTGGTCATTAATTGTTGGTGAATGTATTTGACAGTGTGATTCTTTTAGGTTTGTATATGTTTGTGATAGTCTACACATAGCTATCAAACCTCTTCTTCTTTAACTCAGCTTTCTTCTTTAGTTTTTCATTGCGAGCTCTGGTGAGTACTTCAAGGTGTTCATCCTAATGCTTCAGGAACTCTTTGCTTCATGATATTCGAACCTCAGCCTCATTTACCACCTCAACAGCAACCTCATAATTTCAGGGTTGTTCAATTCAGCTTCCCACATGGTCTGTTCCATTTTCTCCGTTTTATCAAGGTACACCTGAAGTTTATCATGAGTGATTTGAACCATTTTCCCTTCAATCATGTATTCAATAAGTACTAGAGCATCAGGGTCTTGACTAACTTTTCTTGATGCCCTTACTAACTTTGGAAGAGAAGGGTCATACTATGTAGCAATGCCTTTTCCTTTGTCAGCTCTTAGAGTGATTGGTGAAGATCCACTTGCTTAAGTGAGAATTGGCTAAGTGGGGATTGGTCTTGATGTTAAATCAATGACTTGAGCTTTAGGAGTGATTGTTGTTACGGGATAATGAGCTGTTGCAATGACAGTTTGAATGGGAGTAGCTTGAATGATCGAGGTTCGTGTTCTGGTGCCTTGACTTCTTTAGTAACCATGTCAACTTGCTCCCCCTTAGGTTGAGAGGTAGTTTCATTTTCTTCTTCGGTGTTCCTTTCTTCCTCAGAGACAATATGTGTTGAGTTCTCCCCTAACAGTTGCAATAACATCAGTGAGTGCAAGTGCTGACATCGGCACACTCCCTGAGGGGGTAGAAAAGAATTGTCCTTTAAGGGAACAAAAGATCTCAGTCACCATTGCCTTGATATCAGTAATACTAATTTTGAATGACGCAATGTCTGACTTGATAGATTCTTGAGTGAGTTCAATTTTGGTCAGCCTAGGACCAGCATTCCAGGCAAGAGATTTGTAGGATTCATCCAATGTATCACGATAAGCAGCCTGAGCGTTTACTGTGTTCTGAATGGCTTCAACAATATGCATCAGACCAGTAACATTTTTTTTCCTAATCATTTTAGTAAGGTTCAATAGATTGGTGGAGCTTTGATGGTAAGTGTTGATAAATTCCTTCATATGAAAGTTGAGTTTGGTGAGACTTGTTGAGTTCTTCATACACACATCAGTAGCTGCAAGCACTTTAGCATTTAGTTTAGGATCCTCTTTCACGGCTTCCTGAACAGTGTGAAGGTTGGTGAGAATGGTGTTGATGCCTTTAAGATGTATTCCTTGAATGCTAACACGGTCCTTTCATAGTTCCTTAAGGAGGTATCAATGTTTCCTTGAGATTTGTAAGCCTCATCATTAAATGCTTCAATCTCAGCCCGTAGATCAGCATATGATGCATCAGACTCCTTATGCTTTGCCTAATTATCCTATGCAATCTGATCCTACAGAACTTTAGAGAACCCTTAAAGATTCTTTGTTAATACCCTCTCAGTAGTGGGCATGTAGTTATCATAGTCTTTGAAAGATAAGATGTTGATCACGATTCAGATTAAGAGGGTTCATGTGATGGTTCAAACTCCTTAGATTTCTTTGCCTTCTTTTTCTTTGAATTCTTTAACAAACTGTGATGCTTCAGGTGTAAGTGATTGATGTTTAGTAGAGATAGGTTCCATGTGGTGTTGTTTTAGGTTGTGTAGGTTCTTCATACTGAGTGACCTTGTCAGTGGACGAAGGAGGATGAGAATGTTCCTTCATGACATGTGGTAAATCAGTCTCCATTTCATATCCAGCCTCAAAAAATTCTTCATCACTAAGATCCTTAAGGTCGTCCTCTGAGTCTTCTATGAGAAACTTAAAATCTCTAAGTGATTGGATTGGTGGGATAACATCCGGCTCTACTTCTAAAGAAGTCTTGACTTTGTTTTGGTCAGGGTATGACACCTCAAATCGAGTGGATTGGGTTTGATCCACCTGGTACTTAGTGCCAGTTATTGAATGATCAGTAACTAATGAAGGAAATCTCATACCAATGAGTTGTATGTTTCTCCTTGGGTCTTGGGGATCAGTGAGGGTTCCCTCAGGTAAAAGTTTTGATTTGTGAATACCCTTATTAGGATTGGTAGCAGGCAATCCCATATCAGCGGGGTGTATGTTCCCCTTTGAATCTTGGGGATGAGTAGTTTTACCCTAAACAAAGACTGTGATTGGTGAGTGATATCTTTGGGTGTGGAAGGCAATCCCTTATCAGCGGGTTGTGTGTTTCCCTCTGCGTCTTTGGGATCAGTGTTTGTTTCCTCAGGAAAAAGCTTTGATTTACGAATGCCTTCTTTGGGTGGTGAATTAGGTGGTCCCATAACAGCGGGTTGTATGTTTTCCTCTGTATCTTGAGGACTAGGAACGTGGCCCGCAGACACTGATTGTGATGTATTAGTGCCCTCCGATGGCTCTTTTTCTTTGGTCAGTTTTAGTTTGGTTAGTATCAGGGAGGTCTTTTTAGGCTTGGTCTGCTTCGTGGCCTTTAATTTATTTGGTGTTACTCCTGAAGCCTCAGGGCCTTGTGACTTGGGTTTGGGTTT
This sequence comes from Tanacetum coccineum, assembly GCA_026074375.1. Classification (NCBI taxonomy): domain Eukaryota; kingdom Viridiplantae; phylum Streptophyta; class Magnoliopsida; order Asterales; family Asteraceae; genus Tanacetum; species Tanacetum coccineum. Next base: position 20,016 of record BQNB010033774.1, on the reverse strand, counting down.
AGTCACAGTCCGAGTCTTCTTTTTCTTTCCCACTTTTCAAGTGAGGGAGTAGGAGACACTCAAGCTTTACTTTGGATTACACTTAACATATAATATGTCAATTCAATTATTTTGACTTCAGAGGAATTCCGATGGTAATTCATCTTACTCAGGACCGTGGGAGTAGACCCAAATGATTTGTCATGGATATAATCGGTATTCAGTAACATTTCAAGCACACATGAGATGAATCTAAGATAAGCAACATACTTTTTCCTAGGTATATCAGTGAGCCTAGTTACATGATCATTGTATATGATCTCTCCTTTGTCAATCTTCATCCAGGCGAGGAGACTAAAGACTATCATTTGTTGACTTAAATTCAAGTGACCAGTAGAAGACTTGTTCCCACCGAGAACCTGAATGACAAAATTCATCAGGATCCTCTGAACTGTGGGAAACCAGGTTTTAAACAAAGGGGTCTTATTGACCAAAACACTAGCTGATCCTTCCACATTCCTTTCATTATGAAGGCCCAACTTTAGAAGTTTAGCCTTCATGACTTCATTTGTTGGAAGAGCAACATATTTTCCTTATTGTAGTTAAGCCTGGTGGTTTGAACAAAGGTCTGAAAGTTAAAAAATAATGGCGTCTTACCATTCTTCACCGTACACCTGATTATCTCAGAGGGTGGTTTTGGAAGATCAACCACAACAATGCACCAAAACTCTCTTAGATAGTTTTGGTATACTACCTCATGGTGTACCCCATCTAACGGTCAGAGTCTGGCCTCCGATGCTATGCACACAATGCATCAAAGTGTTCATTGGCGTAAAGCCTATTGGGCTACCGTAAGAGAACCCGCCAATACACAATGAAACCTATCCAAAATGGATCCTAAGCTTTCGAGGAACTAGAGCTTCCGGCGAAGAACAAGGCTCCATGCTAAAAGACAAAAAAAATTATTTTGTGGACCCAACAAGGATAAACATTTGTCATTTATTCTCGCTCGTGCATAACCGTTGCACATGCATACGATCTCGGAGCCTCAGCAAACCCTCTCTCATTGGCTAGCGAGATCATGCTCCTCTCATCCAATCAGAATGAGACACGTAGCAAGTTCTAGGTCATTCCTAGGGTTTGCCTATAAATAGTCGACTCACTTTCACAAATGAGGTATGTTTTTACTCACTTACCACTCTCTCTCTAAAACACTTACCACAATCATGTTATTTGATTCTCACGCCGGAGCCGGTGCGTAAGGTCCACCCTCACGCTCCGTGGTAACCCAAGCGTTTATTTCCTTGTCTTATTTCAAATTCACACATCCACACATTGAAGTATCATAGTCTGCACCTCACGCATGCTCTGATCAAGAAGGTGCAAATCATTGTATGATCAATGGCACACCCGATGGGACCTGCGAAATACTAATTCGTAGGGTCATCTTCATATACTACTTTTAATACTTCTAGCTTTATAGCACCATGGTGATAGAAGTCGATACAACACCTTCATCACCAACGCTCATGACGTCAGTCGTGGTAATTTCCGATGGGGAGAAGAGAAACACCGTAAGAAGACCACAACTCACCACACCTTTGAATCCCACATCAAACGTAACCTCAAGCAGTCAAACATACCTCGTAACCTTAGTACACCCTGATATGCAAGCAGTCAACAAAGCCTTTGTGATGGCAAATGACTCACGTTTGGAATCCCTTATGAGAAGAAGAATGAGGGAATTTAAGGTTACATGGTGTGGCGACTTGTTTGAACTATTTAAGTGAAGACGTAGATGAAGAAAAGGAAATGAAGGCTCCGCCTGGGTTCCAACCACAACCTCTTAGAGAGACGGAGGAACAGATAACACAAAATATTCCCTCATTGTTAGCCGCTCATCTGTGAGAAACGAAAAGAAGAAGGAGGACATTGTCACCTAGAGAGGTTCTGCTCACTCACAAAAGCCTTGCAAACAGAGCTCCATAACAAAAATTAGCATTCACTTTCGGAGAGGGAGGTACCAATGGTCATCACGAAAGAATAAACCCTATGGAGAATCACGTGTATCCTCCAAACAATGTGTACCCTCCGAACAACGTGTTTCCTCCAAACAACATGTATCCTCCAAACCACATATATACTACAAACAGCGTGTACCCTTCGAACAACGTGTACCCTCCGAACAACGTGTACTCTCCAAACCACATATATCCTCCAAACATCATGTACCCTTTAAATCACGTGTATCCTCCGAACAATGTATACCTTCCGAGCAACATGTATCATCCGAACAACGTGTATCCTCCGAACAACGCATACTCTCCGGTAGTGATATACCCAATGGACCATGGGTATGGGCAAAACCCGCCATGGCAGGATCATTCAAGAGGAGGACACTGGAATGATACCTACAGTTCATCACCGCTAGTAAAATGGATCAGAGGAGTATCAATTCCCATATGGGCTAAAGGTTCCACACCATGTAGGGTACAATGACGAAAAATGGGACCCAAATAACTTTATACATGTTTTTGAGGGAGCAATGAGGAACGAAAAGTGGGCAATGTCAGTCACATGCCACATGTTCGTTTACATATTAAAAGACGCAACAAGAGTTTGATGGAATAACTTTTCGAAAGGAGCGGTCACCAGTTACGAAGATTTAAAGAGGAGGTTTCGAACGCGTTTCAACCAGCAGAAATGACAGACATATTAAAAGACGTAGCAAGAGAAATGACAGACATATTAAAAGACGTAGCAAGAGTTTGATGCTTTTGCTTTGTTTATCTTAAACTTTTAGTCTATTGCATTCTATTAAATATTTTACCTCGTACTTTGCTTTTGACTTGTTGGTTTTATAAATGGAATACTGTCCTAATTTCAATATGTTAGTGAATTATTTATAAGTTTATTGCATTTACTTGGCACTTGGTAAAATGTATTATGTATAAAAAATTTGTTTTTTTAATACTTAACGCATCGCGTCTAAATTGCGCTCGCATTCGCATCGCGTATCGGTCTCTGGGACCTTTAGCGCATAGGATCGCAAAACGCAATTCTAAACCAAGATCATAATGTTCGTCAGTTTTCTTTGATGTTGTTCATCAGTTACATCATAATGTCATCAGTTCAATCACGTTGTTCAACAGTTTTCTTTATGAAGAAATCTCTTTTTTTTATTATTACAATGTTAGTAAGTTTTCATAAAAAAAATTAAGTGATTTTTATCAATTTTCTTTTTGAGGAACTTTTTCTTTTTTAGTTATCATGTTCATTAATTTTCTTTATTAAAAACAAAAAAACTAATGTTGTTCATCTGTTTTCTAAAAAAAACTCACAATATTCATCAAGTTAGAGTGAAAATAGTAAAAAAGAAGCGGACAAAAGTACAACAAATTAAACGGTGTGCTCGAACGAAAATAAGGAGAGACACTTGTATATACATAATACAAATTGGTCCAAAGAAAAAATTAAAAGTACAACAAATTAAAAGGTGTGCTCGAAAGAAAATAAGGACAAAAGTAATGGATAACGATTCATTACTTTTTAGACTTTTTTTTTAGGAATGTTAAAATCAAAAAAAAATTTACAAAAAATTATCCATAAAATGATGTGTCATTTAATTAATTGATGCATATAAGATAGAGAATTAAAAAGTGAATTTGAACATGCCACTCAACATAAGACAATCATTTTGTAAAAACTTTTGTGAGAGTTTCTTTATGGTTCTAGCATTTTCCTTTTTATTTTCATCTCAGTTTTTATAGCGATGGTGCCTCTAACTCCGAGCCTGGTGGCTTCGTTGGTTCGTTTTGACTTGAAGCAATCACAAGATAATAGAAAAGGGTCAAACACAAACTCGTGAGAGCCTCGAATGCAGCCGAAGAGAATAGTCCAGGTTTTAAAACCGCGTAACATGAGTATTCACCAGTAGACGACACTTTCAGACCCTTTCGATTACAAAGCTTTGCACCAGTAATAAATTGTCCAACTGCTACAAAGGACATGAGCCTGTATAACAAAAATATGTTAGACAGTTATTCAATAGTCAAATTTATTTTAAAGGCAAATCTTTAATTTATAAGTCGAACACAAAAATAAGACATGGATTTTGCAAGGTTAAAACGAGTACCAGGCTAAAATAATGCAATATCGTATCAATTTGGGAACATGAGGGAGAGTTCGACAACATCCATAGCCACGCCCGGTGGCAACTCTAACAACGATACGAAGAAGCACAAGAGCCGCGGCAGCTGTTATCGCTAAGCCCATGGCAGGACTACTTGGGTGTTCACATTTGTTATCGACAATGTGAATATGAGAAGCCTGTTGTATACGCATAACATGCATCAAAAAATAAGTATTCATGTTAAAGATGTACAGCATGGTATAAAAAAGGTAGGACAACATTTAGAATTTTAAAGTGTATCTCAAAGCATAAAACATCTTGGATCATTTTACCTGAACTCGGGTGAACTCTGCAGCGATCCCAGCTCCAACGGATAATAATCCCAGTACCAGCACCACTGCGACAATGACAATCGACTTTCTAATTACCATATCTGTATATGAATGTGCGAAAATGAAAATCTTTGTGTATGAAAAGATTTTTGTGTGTTTATATGATACTGTAACATAAAATACAACGAAATAATTTAATGAAGGTTACAATGATTGCAACAAATCCAATAACAAAATTCGTTCGGACGACAACCTGTTTTTTTTTCAAATTTAATCTCGTTTGTTTGTTTGGTTTTCGTTGTTTCTTATTTCATGTAAAACCATTAGAGGTATTTAATATTTTATCCATGGATTCTTTTTCTAACATGTTATTTGGAAAATTGTATAACTTTTTTATTTGAACTTTTTCGAGTGTTTAGATGCCTCAGAAATAAGAGTTCTTCCATCGACGAGTTTGTAGCGTAAGAATTTTTTCAACGTTTCCTTAAGTTTTTTTTCTACAATTTTTTCAAAATGCCATTGAAATCTTTTACTTAGTAAAGGAAAACGTCAAGTGGGATATTCATATTTCAAAAAAAATCAAATCATACCTTATTTAGTAATATTCTTATTATTTAAAATTTTTTAATTAAATATGTTTAATTAAAAAACCTTAAATATTGCTTAATTTGGCCAATATTTATAAAAATTTGTTTTTTTTCGTTTTCTCAAAAAAATTATGTATAAAAGCATATGTGTCAAAAAATTTAATAAAAAAACTTTCGGGATAAGCGGAGTTTATGGAAAAAAAACCTAGGGGTGAAAACTAAACTTGGAACAAACAAAACTAGCCATTGATACAAAACATCCAATACCCTGAACGGCATCCATCTCTCAAAATTGTAACCCTAATTACAAAATCGAATCGGTTTGTTTAATGGTGTCAAAAAAACAAATTAATCATGGGTATACCTTTGATTCAGTACTTCTAGAGTAAGGTATGTAACATGGATCATCTTAATTTTGATAATTTTGAGGTCTTCTATCACACAATTGGGTATGAACCCTAAACCAACATTATTTGTGATCCGGTGGTGGCTAACTATTTTAGTAATAGAAAGAAACTTTTATGAGAGTTTCTTTGTGGTTCTAGCATTTTCCTTTTCATTTTCATCTCAGTTTTTATAGCGATGGTGCCTCTAACTCCGAGCCTGGTGGCTTCGTTGGTTCGTTTTGACTTGAAGCAATCACAAGATAATAGAAAAGGGTCAAACACAAACTCGTGAGAGCCTCGAATGCAGCTGAAGAGAATAGTCCAGGTTTTAATACGCGTAACATGAGTATTCAACAGTAGGACGACACTTTCAGGACCTTTCGATTACAAAGCTTTCACCAGTAATAAATGGCCAACTGCCCTACAAAGGACATTGAAGCCTGTATAACAAGTATGTTAGACAGTTAATTCAATAGTCAAATTTATTTAAAGGCAAATCTTTATATATATGTCGTAACACAAAAAATAACGACATGGATTTTGCAAGGTTAATAACGAGTACCAGGCTAAAATAATGCAATATCGTATCAATTTGGGAACATGAGGGAGAGTTCGACAACATCCATAGCCACGCCCGGTGGCAACTCTAACAACGATACGAAGAAGCACAAGAGCCGCGGCAGCTGTTATCGCTAAGCCATAGGCAGATATTGGGTGTTCACATTTGTTATCGACAATGTGAATATGAGAAGCCTGTTGTATACGCATAACATGCATCAAAAAATAAGTATTCGTGTTAAAGATGTACAGCATGGTATAAAAAAGGTAGGACAACATTTAGAATTTTAAAGTGTATCTCAAAGCATAAAACATCTTGGATCATTTTACCTGAACTCGGGTGAACTCTGCAGCGATCCCAGCTCCAACGGATAATAATCCCAGTACCAGCACCACTGCGACAATGACAATCGACTTTCTAATTACCATATCTGTATATGAATGTGCGAAAATGAAAATCTTTGTGTATGATTTTTGTATGTTTATATGATACTGTAACATAAAATACAACGAAATAATTTAATGAAGGTTACAATGATTGCAACAAATCCAATAACAAAATTCGTTCGGACGACAACCTGTTTTTTTTTCAAATTTAATCTCGTTTGTTTGTTTGGTTTTCGTTGTTTCTTATTTCATGTAAAACCATTAGAGGTTATAGATGATTATTAAGTGACGAGAGGTATTTAATATTTTATCCATAAATTCTTTTTCTAACATGTTATTTGGAAAATTGTATAACTTTTTTATTTGAACTTTTTCGAGTGTTTAGATGCCTCAGAAATAAGAGTTCTTCCATCGACGAGTTTGTAGCGTAAGAATTTTTTCAACGTTTCCTTAAGTTTTTTTTCTACAATTTTCTCAAAATGCCATTGAAATCTTTTACTTAGTAAAGGAAAACGTCAAGTGGGTATTCGTATTTCAAAAAAAATCAAATCATACCTTATTTAGTAATATTCTTATTATTTAATTTTTTTAATTAAATATGTTTAATTAAAAAACCTTAAATATTGCTTAATTTGGCCAATATTTATAAAAATTTGATTTTTTTCGTTTTCTCAAAAAAATTATGTATAAAAGCATGTTTCAAATTTTTTAATAAAAACACTTTCGGGATAAGCGGAGTTTATGGAAAAAAACCTAGGGGTGAAAACTAAAATTGGAACAAACAAAACTAGCCATTGATACAAAACATCCAATACCCTGAACGGCATCCATCTCTCAAAATTGTAACCCTAATTACCAAATCGAATCGGTTTGTTTAATGGTGTCAAAAAAACAAATTAATCATGGGTATGCCTTTGATTCAGTACTTCTAGAGTAAGGTATGTAACATGGATCATCTTAATTTTGATAATTTTGAGGTCTTCTATCACACAATTGGGTATGAACCATAAACCAACATTATTTGTGATCCGGTGGTGGCTAACTATTTTAGTAATAGAAAGACAAAATTGGTTACATGATTTTATTAAATAGGGTTTACATGATTTTATATACTACTAAATTTTAATTAGGATTTAGTGGCTGGTATGTATGACTCTTAATACTTTGTTGATTGTTATCAGTTTTGATGAAATGTTGATTTTTTAATGATTATGTTTTTAACTCTTTGTGTAATTTTTTGTTATGAACATGATGCCAATGGAAGAAATATGAAGAGGACAATTTGTAAAGGAATGAAGTTTTTTCAAAGCTTCACAAAAGAAGAATAATGTTTTTGTTCAAAAAATATGGTTTCATCAAAATGAAGAATATATGAAGAATATAGTTTTTGTTTGAGAACCCAAGTGTCATTTAAAACAGTTTTTAACATATATGTTGTGCAGTAGAAATAAAACCTTTAATAAAAAAATAGAACAAATAAAAGCTTATGGTAACTGGTTATGGTGGTGTGTTTAAACTAATCCAGCTTTGGGTTTTTTTGTTCATCTTATTTTTACTATTATTTTAATACAAGTAGCGGTAACCAAAATAATTACAAATGATAACTAGTTTCTATTATACCTTACAACATTTTGTGTTATCCAAATTGGCTGAATGTTTTTTTGTCTGAGTGAATGTAGATCAAGACACTATGCTCAAAGGCGAAGAAGATACTGGTGGATGAAAGCAATGATCAGGTGCGACCAAATACGTTATCGGTTCAATCATTATATATTCTATGCATAGTACTACATTGATGGAAAAATGCTTTATGTGAGTCTTTGATCTTAAGGTCTAAGAAATTTTACTTGATCTGCACTGTTGGTTGACGATGGGGGATAAACCGTGACATCATCAAAATCCCCAAATTGTAACAGATTGTTTTGTGCCCAGTGTAAGGTGACATGGTATTGAGGGATAAGTTGCAGCGAGTTTCAAAGCTTGAAAAAGGGCGAAAGAGATTCTGACTGATATTATGTTGATGAATCTTGTTAAGCATAATAAATGGAAGAAGTGCCTAAAATGCAACTTTTATGTCGAAAAAAATCAGTGGTTGTTTGTACATTGCTAATTTCATCGCTTTTACTTTTCGTTTGTATAAAAAACAGAGGAGGTTACCATCCGTTTGTTTTACTCACGATAGGTTTGTTTTATATGTGCGTTGTTGCAGGTGTGGGAATAATTTATGGGTGTGGGAATAATTTATGGGTGTGGTAAAAACCAAAAGGGAAGTCATCAATTCAATAAGTGTCAATACGCTACCTTTTATCCGTTGTAAACTTCGCGTAAGTGGCGTTTCCTTCAAAAAAGGTTTTTCTTTTCTTTTGCGTTTGTTGGTTGTTTGATCAGAACGAATGAGAAAAACATTGTTTTGTTATGCTCAATATAATTTGTATACATATTTAGCGCATATGGAAATTTAGATATCGAATTGCAATGCCATATATTTTCTAAAGATATTAGGACGAGTTATATGGAAATAAGTATCATCATTTGTAAAGACTAAAGAGTGTAATATGGTTACCAGAATATCCTTTGAATATGTTGGCAGCGGTGAAGGAAGATTGCGTAAACACGACTATCAAAATCATGTGTGTCCATGCATATTGAATAAACTTATACTTATACATCTTTTTCTTTATTGCAAGTATGAACCACATAAACCCTGTTGCATATGGAAACATAGTATTAGCATAAAAGTAAACGTATATTGCTTCGCATTCATGCAAATGATGAAAGCGAAATTGCCATTTGCTACACGTAAGATACATGTTCATGACAGTAACCAAAAAGTCTATTTTTAACTTAAGAAAAACTTGAAATGCACCTGTGATTTACAAGAAATAACGGATAACCATCTGATACTTCATAAAACTGGTAGCACATCAAGAGTTACATCATGCATTATCTGTTGACCAAGAATATGACCATAATCCCGCAACATTGCGGTGAAAAAGAAGTGCATGTGACACCACATATATATTTCTTTGGGTTAGGTAAGTTATGTATTCATTTGTAATTTTCTTTTAAATTTGGACACAATATTGGGAGAACCTGCATTCAGGTTAAAAAATATTAGCCCATTTGGGTTACGGGCGAGGTGTTACGAGGGAAATGGTGTCTGGTATTAAGGATAAGTGAAATTTGGCGGAGGTTGTGAAGTCGAAAGTTGAAGGAAGTGGAGTGGTGCGCTGGATATGAAACGGATGCATGAGATATTAGAGGTGAGTTTCTCAAAACATTTTATGTTAGATTTACTTATGAAATTTTAAGAATAAAGATTAGTATTTTTTTAGGGGTGTTTGATGTTGCGTTTAGAAAGTGATTAGACTAGAACAAATCACAAAAATGTAACCCTCAAACCAATTGTTTTTAGCAATGATATCATTCACTGATTTCGGTATCTATTAGCAATTATATGAAACAACGCTCATCTAAATTATTTTATTCTTCATCTTTCAATTTACTGATGAATAGGTTTTTTCATTTTTTGCAGGACGTGATTTCTCTCATTTCATAACTTAACTTGGTTTTTGATCAAAAGGTAAACAATCTAGATCTTTACTTGGGACTTTTAAAATCAATTGTTTGTTATTATTTGTGTTTTTGAGTGTTTATTTATGATGCATTCTGAATGTGATGATCAATGTGCTCAACTATAATCACCATTCATTTGATATAATCACTATTCAATTTTCTTTGTTCTAGAATATGAAATACAGATGAAAAGCCTTTGTGATGAGAACTTATGCACACCAAATGTTTGATGAAATACTAATAAAGCATTCACGTTCTTATTAGATACTCATTTTTTAAATTTTAGATCCTTATTTGGCTTTTAAATGTTCATTTGGCTCTTAATTGATTGCACGAAATTGAATAGGCAGTCATCATTGCTACAGATTTATGTTTGTAATCTATCCCCTGTATTTACTCATTTAATTTACTGTCAGGTATCAACCCCCATTGTTAAATCAGGTGAAGGTGCCGACTAAATGGTATAATGAAGGAGGTATACTATGCTAAAATTCCGTTTTTTTATCAATGCATAATATGTTATGAGTTGAAAAATGTGTGGAAGTTTTGACAAGAGGTACTCTATAAAATGTGCGGAAGACTTAAGTTATTGACCTAAGTGATCATTATTTCACAGAGAATATATAAATATTTATATAAAGTGACAGAATTTACGAGCTTCTGTCGTGTTTGGAAAACATATATGCGAAACTATATGAAGGAAAATGACATGGGCTAGAAAACAATTTGGTTTACTTTGAACGAGTTATATATCTACTGAGTATGTAACAAATTAATAAGAGCCAAAGTTTTTAAGTTTTAGTCAAGTTTGAGTGGAGGTAATTAGATGATTTTAGGAAGTTAAAGAGAAAGAAGGATGGTTGTCCCTGCAAATAAGTGTGTTTTATTCACTGATATCGAACATAGAATTTAATGGATAAATGTCAACATTTATTTTTAGTTTAGCATGGCTTGCTCTCAACAAAAAAAAAGAGTTGGAACATTATTAAAATTATAGGTTTAACATAATAACTAATATGTTTGTCCTATCAGGTTTCTTATAGTTTGAAAGTTTGTTTAGGTTTCAAAGTATAAGGCAAGTTCATATTGGCACAATTTTAAATGTATATAGTATCAGTTGGTGTTTTTAGTTCTGTGTTTCTATGGATAGACGTTTGTAATTCTGGTGTTTCAGTTTGCTTTAGTTCATGGATTTTATGCTTTCTTTGTATGCAACTTTAAAGTTCTAATTCGATGTAGTCCATTGTCTTATGGTTTGGTGAGAGTCTTGGGCATTAGTGCTCTTACATGTGGCAAGCGGGGAAACATTCCATCACATGTTAAAAACAAGAACACGATGGGTGAGTTTATTTGGATTGAGCATATAAGTCGTTTTCCGGTCATTTTCAGAGGTAAGTCGCCTTTGAGTTCGATTATGGTCCGGTACTGTTCATTCTATAATCAGATTATCGTCTTTTTTTATTTGTGTAGGTGTTAATTTGTATATTCGTTGTATAACAGGTTTTTGGTACCATTCAATAGATTGGTTTGGAATATATTTGAACACCTAATGGTGCAAAACAGAAACGAAAACAAGAATAAGAGTATTGAGGAATATCACTAACAGTTTAAATTATGAAGTGTGATGATATGTTATTAGAAGCCGAAACTATAAAGGAATGTCATGATAATGGAACAATGGTGGTTAAGTGGGTTCGTAAGGTATGAACTTAAAATCTTTTTCATTTTAGTATGCCATGGCTATGTTTGGTACATTAGCTTATATACTTTACATTTGATGTGCAGTTCCCATTTTTTAAAGTGGCAAAGTACATATTTGGTCGAAGAATTTAGGAATCAGGAATAAACTACTATTGTGTTACAAAGGTTAATTTAAGTTTCTTATTTTTTTGAAAATGAGTTCATTACGTCAATGTATGAGTTTAAAAAAAACATCGAGGCAAGAACATAAAAAACGTTGATTAAACTTTGTTTATAAATGTTTTGTGATTAAACTTTCTAAAAATATGTATATAAACATTTACTTCGTCAGTCAAAAATAATTATAATAAAAAATTATAAAACAAAATTTAAACTATTTGTTTTTTAATAAATAAAAACACATTATTGAAAAAAATTAAAAAAAAGCCCGTGCGTGCACGGGCATTACTATATAACACAATAGGCGACAAATCCACTGTCGTTTTGACAGTGGACCAATTTGCTACAGTATCGGGCTCCCATTTTGGGCCAGCCCGATTTTAGTTTTTTTTTTTTAATTATTTTGTTTTTTTTAAATTTGTATGCACAAAGTAGGAGGGAAAAAAAATATTACAAAAGTTCCGATTTATTCAGATAAAAAAAATACTCGCGGAAACATCTTCGATACCTAATAACTTTAAAATAATCAAAATGGTCACAAACGTACAACCCATTATATTAAAAAAAATCCATATAGAAAAAAAAAACACTTTAAATATGAGGCCCAACACATAAGCCATATAAATAAAATTATTACTAATATACACATTTGTCGACAAACTAGCCTAAAATTCGCATAAAATCTGGCCCAAAGTAAAAAAAAAAACAAAACGGTCCCTCAACTTTTAACTATTTACGATTTTCTTACACAAAAAATCCCGTAAAAAAAACACGTCAAGTTTTATTGTTCACAACTTTTTTACATTCATCGGCCCAAATAAAAAGATATCGAACCATCCAAAAAAAAGAAAATATTCGGGAAAAAATTAACCCGTCCCAAAGCAAAAATATATATTCCGATTCATACAAAAGAGGAAATATCGGCGAAAAAAATTAGCCAAAAAAAAAAACCAAAAAACAGCCTAAAATCTGGCCCAAAGTAAAAAAAAATACAAAACGGACCCTCACCTTTTAACTATTTACGATTTCCTTACACAAAAAATCCCGTAAAAAAATTTACAAAACCATCCCAAAAAAAGAAAATATTCGGGATTCTTGGTCCTTTTTATGGTGTTCTAGTAGATGTAATAGGGTTTTTTCTTGGGAGTATTGGTTAAAAAACTCATATCTTATTTCTTTGTAATGTCTTTCTAGCTCCTTGCTAGTTTTTTTTATAAAGTTGCCGTTCAAAAAAAAGTAATAAACAAAAGGATTAAAGGATCCAACCTCACTTACAAGTTACATGCTATTTGAAATAGTATTAGAGTTGTGGAGGAATATTGGGCCACTGACTCAATTTCTAAGCCCATATAGGTAAGGTATAAACTATAAAATAGGCTTTACATGGAAATTAAAATAATTTAATAAATGCGGAGTAATTATAAAACTCAATGAACGTTGAGTAAAGAGTAGTCAGCATTCAGTAATCATATTTACTGACTTTTACTAGCAATCGTTTGATTTAATAATCTAGACGACTATTTGTGAACAAAATGTTTTAGTGGAAATAGTTATAGTTGTGATACTGCGCCTAAGTGTTTTTGTGATGTTTATACATAAAACGTAAAATAATCAAAATGTAATTGAAAAATATTTTCTCGCAAGAGCAGTTTAATGTTGTATTGTCTAGAGAGATATCACGTATAAATACAAATGTATTCCTGAAGCTAGTCAAAGAGTTCGGTAAGGAAGGAGTGTACACCTCAAATGTCCTATACCAAGTTTTACGTGATGAATAACGTGCATTGTTAGTTATCTCATAGTTAATGTAATGTTTTATTTTCAGTTTTACAAAATATTTTTTCATGTTCTTTGATACATTTTAAGAATTTTTCTATGAGTTAAATTATCGCATGTAACAACATTCGCAATTACATTTTGATACTTCTCACGTTTTTTGTATTAACGTTATCATCACGTTTTATGTATAAACGTTACACGAAACACTTAATCACAATATCACAATTATAGTTAAAAATCATAAAAATTAGCCCCTCCATAACGCATCGCCAAAAAAAAACACCCCGAAACGTAAAAAAAAATATTCGGGAAAAAATTAGCCCCGCCGCAACGCGCGGGTTCTTTTGCTTGTTTTAACTAGAGGTGAACAAAAAAACCAGTTTTACAAATCGGAACCGGTTTGAAACCGGAAAACCGAACCGGTCAACACCAGGTTTGACCAAACAGGTTTCGGTTTGAGGCCAAACCGGCAGTTTGGAACCGGTTTAGGGTTTTCGAGCTTCCACCGGTTTGTATATCGTGTTTTCGAACCGGTTTCCAAAAACCGGTTTCAACCCGAACAGTTTTTTTTTTAATTTAGCTTTTTTATTGTGAGATGTCCCGTGAATGAGAGTTTTCGATAGAGATGCGGTCAACGAGCTAAACTTCGGCAAGAAATTTATTTTTCGGAAACAAATTCATTTTGCGGCAACAAAATTTATTTTGCGGCAACAAATTTCTGTGGCGGATTTGGCTTAAATTCGCATGGTCACTCAGAAACGACCCAACGGGCAAGGCGAGTCGTGAGCTGTGTCACTTTTTGGCCTTTCGGGGTCGTTTCGGGCCTCAAAAGAGCGTTTTCTGTTTTATAAGTATGTTTTTAGGTAAAAGGAAGTATACATCATTTCTTCCCATGTCCTCCTCATACTCTTTTTGACAAATCTTGTACTGTACCAATGCTTATCCTCATCTTGTTACCCATCGCTTAGATCTTTTAGACAAATTTTTTGGATCTTGCCCCCCTCCCCCCCCCCTCCCCCCCCCCACCATGCTTATCTTCATATGCTTATTTTTTATGGCATGGGTATATTGTCATGTATGATTAAACCAATGAAGAAAAAACTTAGGAAGTATTTTCAACACATGCCATCGATAATTACTTGTGTAGCCGCTTTAAATCCATGTTTTAATGTAAACGGGGTAGACTTTCTTATCGAGTCGATAAGTACGGATTTGGAGTTTTTTGACGATACTTTTGCATCTAAGTCAAAAAGTTATTTTAAAGAATCTTTGGAAGGTTTGTATAATCTTTATTATGCAAAATATGGTAACCCAACTCAATCATCTCAAACAAGTGGTGGGGCTACTTCATCGAAGGCGAGTGGCGGAAATAAGTATAGCCGTTTGTTAAACGGTTTAAAAGCACATACAAAAAAAGGCAAGGACTGATCCTACAATGTCTAGCGAATATGAGCGATATGTCAATTCTGATTTTGTCACACATCTTCATCCCAAAGAGTTTGCAAGTTTTAATGTCTTAGGTTTTTGAAAAGAAAAGGAAACAATGTTTCCCGTTCTATCCCGCATGGCCATGGATATAATAAGTGTACAAGCTTCTTCGGTAGCTTCTGAATCTGCATTTTCAACAAGTGGAAGGGTGTTGTCAATCCGAAAAAAAAACTCACTCCGGCGTCTTTAGAGATTTGCATGTGTTTGAAGGATCACTTGGACGCTAAAGAGTGTAAAAAAGACAAATACCCTCTTGAAACACCCTTAGACTTTGAAGAAGGTGTCTTTGATGACGAGGTGCAACAAAATGAAGCCATTCCACTATCCGATGAAGAAATTGCACTAGATGCTAGCAGCGAAGGCACTATGTTTTCGGGATGACCACGGTATGATTATATGCTGAGCAGCGAAGCCGAAGATGATTACTAATTTTCGATTAGTATGTTGTATTTTTAATTCGCTTGCATTATGTTGTTGATGTTGTATTTTAAATTTCCTTGCATTGTGTTGTATTTCCTTTCCAATGTATTTCGTTTCTGATGTATTAGGGTTTTTATATTAAATAAAAGTTGAAGTTTATTCCGTTTATAGCGTACAAAACCACGAAAAAAAAACCCGGTCAAAACCGGTTTGGGTGGTTAACCGGTTCCAAACCGGTGGGACCGGTTCGACAAAAACCGCACCCCAAACCGGTTTCAAACCGGAACCGGTTTTCCCCAAACCGGTTTCGACTGGTTCGTTGACCGAAACAGGTTCCTGTTTGACTGAAACCGAACCGAACTGGTTAACCGGTTTGCGCACGTCTATTAGGAAGCATTAATTGTACAGATTGGCCGTGGGCGAATTGCCCAGTTGCATACATAGCTCAATTTTGTAGGCTTGATCACGAGCCAGATCCATTCATTTTATTGGAAGCGATAGCCTTCAATGATATATGGATTTGGTATGCATTTTTTGGTGTCTCCGGGATGAATAACGACGTGAACGTTTTACGTCAATCCCCTCTTTTCAATGATCTCAAATCGTTGGAGAGCACGGAATGTTCACCATTGTGGACTAACAAGTGCCTTATAAAAAAACGATATTAATCTTTATGACGGGATATATCTCCGCAATGAATCCGTTCTTATTAAAATCAATTAAAAATCCGGGTAGTTCGGATCTTAAACGAATATGTATAAGGACAAAGACGAAGCCAGCCGAGGGAAAAGATGTGAAATGAGCTTTTGGTGTATTAAAGCTGAAGTGGAAGCTAATTAAATATCCGACTCGAGGGATCTCGCGAAGTAAACTATCGGATGTAATGTACACATGCATCCTATTACATAATATGATAATTCATGACAACGGTGAAGTGATATCTCTCGATTTTTTTTCAGAGGAACAACATCGTGATGATGATCCCGTAGAGAACACCCTGAAGGAATCAATGCATGTTAATCAGTAGACTTATCAGCAGAATGGGTATCTAGTCTAAAAAAGCGCGACGATTGATGTGGAACACATTTGGAATAATGCAAATTAATAATAGTTTAGTCATTTTATTATTGTAATGCTTTAATTTTATTTGAATTATTATGTAATATTTTTTATTATTTATGTAATGTTTTTTATTATTAATAAAATTTAAATTTGTTGTAAAAAAAATTGAAAATGAAAAAAAGAAGGCCGCCTTATAGTGTCAAAAGGTCACCTGTAGGTCGCCGGCAGAGAAAGGTGATGTGGCAGAGTAAAATGTTAGGTCGCGACCCTACAAACCATAGTGAGCAGCGTAAGTCACATATTATATTCAAGTTATATTTGTATCTATATTATGTATAAAGAGTTTATATCTTATTCTTATTCTTAATGAAAAAATAAAACCACACAAAATAAAAAAAATAAAAAATAATAATGACTCGCAACTACGCGAAAAAAATTAACGACCCGCAGCAACGCGGGGGTAATCATGCTTGTTTGTAACTATAAAGCTACTTTTGAATTATTTTTGTATTTACCATTAATCTCGAAAGCCGACATACAGGACTAAAGAAAATAAATATATATAGTAACATACAAATTCTATAGAAAATTGTTGCAACAACCATAGCTAAACACTTTTCGCTCACAGAGCCGAACACCGATAAATATGCAGTTGCTGAAGCAGGAGGGAAAGGACTATGCACAAAGAGATGATCACCGCGTTACTGCACAACATTACTAATATACACAATAGGCGACAAATCCACTGTCGTTTTGACAATGGACAAATTTGCTACAGTAACGGGCTCCCATTTTGGGCCAGCTCGATTTTAGTTTTTTTTTTTTAATTTTACTTTGGTTTTTTTTTTAAATTTGTATGCACAAAGTAGGAGGGAAAAAAAATATTACAAAAGTTTCGATTTATTCAGATAAAAAAAATACCCGCGGAAACATCTTCGATACCTAATAACTTTAAAATAATCGATATGGTCACAAACGTACAACCCATTATATTAAAAAAAAACCATATAGCAAAAAAAAACACGTCAAGTTTTTATTGTTCACAACTTTTTTACATTCATCGGCCCAAATAAAAAGATATCGAACCGTCCCAAAAAAAGAATATTCGGGAAAAAATTAACACGTCCCAACGCAAAAAAATAATTCCCGAATCATACAAAAAGAGGAAATATCCAGGAAAAAATTAGCCAAAAAAAAAAACCAAAAAATAGCCTAAAATCTGGCCAAAGTAAAAAAAAATACAAAACGGAACATCACCTTTTAACTATTTACGATTTCCTTACACAAAAATTCCCGTAAAAAAATTTACAAAACCGTCCCAAAAAAAGAAAATATTCGGGAAAAAATTAGCCCCAAAAAAATTTACAAAATTAGCCCCGCATAACGCATCGCCCAAAAAAAACCCCCGAAACGTTAAAAAAAATTATTCGGGAAAAAATTAGCCCCGCCGCAATGCGCGTGTTCTTTTGCTTGTTATAAATATACACATTGAGCGACAAAAACGCAGTCGTTTTGACTGTGGGCTGCTTGCTACAGTAACGGGCTCCCATTTTTGGCCAGCCCGATTTTAGGTTTTTTTTTTTAAAATTATTTTGTTTTTGTTTTTTTAAAAAAAAATTTGTATGCATAAAGTAGGAGGGAAAAAAATATTACAAAAGTTCCGATTTATTCAGATAAAAAAAATACCCGCGGAAAAATCTTCGATACCTAATAACTTTAAAATAATCGATATGGTCACAAACGTACAACCCATTATAATAAAAAAAACCCATATAGCAAAAAAAAAACAACACTTTAAACATGAGGCCCAACACATAAGCCATATAAAAAAAATATTACTAAACGTAAAATAATCAAAATGTAATTGAAAAATATTTTCTCGCAAGAGCAGTTTAATGTTGTATTGTCTGGAGAGAAATCACGTATAAATACTAATGTATTCCTGAAGCTAGTCAAAGAGTTCGGTAAGGAATGAGTGTACACCTCAAATGTCGTATACCAAGTTTTACGTGATGAATAACGTGCATTGTTAGTTATCTCATAGTTAATGTAATGTTTTATTTTCAGTTTTACAAAATATTTTTTCATGTTCTTTGATACATTTTAAGAATTTTTCTATGAGTTAAATTATCGCATGTTATTCGCAATTACATTTTGATACTTCTCACGTTTTTTGTATTAACGTTATCATCACGTTTTATGTATAAACGTTACACGAAACACTTAATCACAATATCACAATTATAGTTATTTGCTACTAAAAAATCTTGTTGCTATGTATAGATACTCGCCTAGTATAGTAGATATTAGGATGATTTTTTTGGAAACTATTACATTTATACTGGTCTTGTCTTTCCCTTATTTTAAAAAAAAAAGCAATCGCGTGTTTAAAAAAGATAAACGTGTGTCTTTTAAAAGTTTGCATTTTAAATTAATAAAGATATCAAAACTCGCACAAAATGATAATAAACGACAGGGGCCCGAAACGTAATGTTTACAAAAATTATCGGCTACATAATTACGACAATGCGTCTTCGAAAAATAGACAAAATAAGCTCCAGCGCACCGCGCGGGCCAAAACAACTATCAAAATATATATTCGACAACCAAAAAAATTCGAGTAAAAATTAGCCCCGCCGCAACGCGCGGGTTCTTATGCTTGTTATTAGATGAAGTGTTGAGGGTTCCGGCCCAGGTGCGTACATGGGCCGACATAAATTAGGGTTTTCGTAATATGATTTCTACATATTTGTAATCTGTATATAAAGGTTTTTAAGATCGAGATCCTACTTAGAATCGTTTTCGTCATTACAAGATCGAAATCGAAGATCGGATCGAGATCTTAAGATTCTACTATAATGTCATTTTCTTAACAGTCTTTGTAATATTATACAAATCTACAAATTATGATGTATCGTAAACACAAAATTATATGAATATTTCATAGAAATGTTGTCATATATTATGTTTAATGAATGTTTAAGAAGATTAACATGTTAGTTTTTAATTATACAAAACACAATCAATAAATTTGTAGTTTTTTACTTTGAGGTTCGAGAAAAGTAAGATCGGATAAGATTATTGGATTAGATAATAAGATCATATGGTCAAGATCGGGTTCCTACAAGATCTTAAGATTGCAAAGATCCTGTGTAAGATTCAAATTGTTTTTGCTTTATAGTATCGTAAAATCATAAAATCCTAGAGGATATCTTAAGAACCATAGTATTATATACTTTAGCACTAAACAAGAGATGACATGGGAAATTCTTTATTTACCAAGTGTAGCACGGTCAGGCCCGCTTTCAAGTCACTAAGTGTAATTTTTTTCACAAAAAGTGTTTTCTTTATGTGTAACCTCCGATAGTAAACTTGTATATTTTCTTTATTTATGATGCATATTTTAGCATTTTTGATAAAGAAATATTGTGTCAAAAGCCTCTTGAAAACTATTATGCAACACTTTTCGA
>BQNB010033773.1:12794-52063 GCA_026074375.1 Tanacetum coccineum | reverse complement strand
TCAAAAGATTGTAAGTCAGCTGGCTATCCTTGGTGAAAATATTTCACAAGAAGATCTTAATTTGAAAATTTTGAGAAGTCTACCTTCTGAGTGGAATACTCATGTTGTAGTCTGGAGGAATAAACCTGATCTGGACACAATGAGCTTTGATAATCTCTACAACAATTTCAAGATTTTTGAACAAGAGGCTAAAGGAACCGCAAGCTCAAGCTCAAGCTCAAGTTCTTAGAACTTGGCTTTTATAACATCTACTAGCAGTACTAATGAAGTTAATACTGCTTATGAAGTTAGTACTGCGAATTCTCAAGCTAGCACTGCTAGTACTCAAGTTAGTACTGCTAACTTAAGTGATGACACTGTTTATGAATTTTGGCCAGTCAACCAAATGGGTCTCAACGTGTACATGAGGATCTTGAACAAATCCATGAAGATGACTTAGAAGAGATGGATTTGAAGTGGCAGTTACCATTGCTGAGCATGAGGACAAAAAAGTTTTTCCAAAAAACTGGTAGAAAGATTACTATCAATGGGAGTAACACAGCTCGATATGACAATTCAAAGGTGGAGTGTTTCAACTGTCACAAGTTGGGACACTTTGCAAGGGAATGCAGATGACCTAGGAATCAAGATAACAGTAGCAGGAATCAAGACAGCTCTAGAAGGACTATAAATGTGGAAGAAATTTCTTCCAAAGCCATGTTGGCTATTGATGGAGCTGGTTTTGACTAGAGCTTTATGGCAAATGAAGTAGTCTATTCAGACATGGCTCTTATGGCTTTTTCAGACTCTGAGGTACACAATGATAAAACTTGTTCAAAAACCTGTCTAAAAAGCTTTGAAACTCTTAAAACTCAACTTGATGATTTAAGAATAGAGTTTAATAAATCTGAGTTCAACCTAGCTACTTATAAAAGAGGGTTAGCATTTATAGAAGAACAACTTGTCTTTTACAAAAGGAATGAGGTTCTATTTTGTGAGCAACTTGCTGTTCTAAAAAGAGATATCTCATATAAAGACTCAGAAATTAGTGTGCTTAAAAGTGAGTTAGAAAAGCTTAAGCAAGACAAAGAAAGCAATCAACTTAAGATTGAAAATTTTGATAATGCTTCTAAGAGTCTAGACAAATTAACAGGGAGTCAGATACCTGATAAAAGTAGAAAAGGTTTAGGGTTTGTGAGCTACAATGTTGTTCCACCTCCTCCTACAGGATTATGTTCACCCCCAACTATTGATTTGTCCAACTCTGGTTTAGAAGAGTTTCAACAGCTTGAGTTTGAAGGCTATGGACCTAAGATTAGTAAGAGTGTTAGTGAAGATGTTGAGGAGTTAGTGTCAGATGTTGATAAGTTTGAAAATAAAACTGTTTTTCCTACTAAGATGGAATTTGTTAAACAACAAGAAAAACTAGTTAGGAAATCAGTTAAGTATGCTGAAATGTACATATCACAAGGTCCTAGGGAAATCAAAGAAACTGGAATAATTAGAAGTCCCAACAACTAGGAAGTGACTTTGTGATGTACAATAAAGCTTGTTTTGTTTGTGGAAGTTTTGACCATTTGCAGACCAACTGTAATAACCATCAAAAGGAAAGGGTGGTATCTGGGAGTAACTATACAAGGGTGAATTACAATTATTCTGCTCAAAAGTCTTACCCTAGTGCTCAAAGGAACATGGTTCCAAGAGCATTTTTAATGAAAAATGGCCTAAGAACACTTAATACTGCTAGGCCAGTTAATACTGCTCATCCTAAAACTATAGTTTATAGTGCTAGACCAATGTCATGTTTTTCTAAATCAGCACAATCAACTGTAAAGATGCCCTTTTATAAAAGAACAACATTAACTAACAAAAATTTGAGTAAAAAAGTTAATACTGCTAAGGGAAATTTTTATACTACTAGGCCAAAAGCAGTTAATACTGCTAGGCCAAAAGCAGTTAATACTGTTAGGCCAAATACAACAGTAGTTAATACTGTCAAGGCAAATCAGGTTAATGTTGTTAAGACTTCAGCATGTTGGGTTTGGAGACCTATCAAACTTAACAGTGCATCAATTACTTTCAAGAGACATAATTATGTTTATGCACGAGGCAAATCTAAGTCAGTGATGGCTTGGGTCCCCAAAGGAAACTAATTTCCTTATTTTTATGTGCAGGGTCATCCACAACAAGAAGATCAAGGCTATGTTGACAGTGGATGCTCAAGGCACGTGACATGGAACATGTTTTATCTCTCAAACTTTAAAGAATTTGATGGAGGATATGTTACCTTTGGGGGAGGAGCTAAAGGATGAATAATTACTGGTAAAGGAACTCTTAAAACTGGTAAGCTTTATTTTTAGGATGTGTACTTTGTCAAGGAGTTACAATTTAACCTTTTTAGTGTTTCAAAAATGTATGACAAAAAGAACGGTGTTCTTTTTACTGACACTGGATGTTTTGTTTTGTCTTTTGACTTTAAGTTAATTGATGAAAGTCAGGTTTTACTTAAAGTTCCTAGAAAGAACAACATGTACAGTGTTGATATGAAGAATATTGTTCCTAAAGAGAGTTTAACTTGTCTTGTTACAAAGGTCACTCTTGATGAATCAATGCTATTGCATAGGAGGCTAGGTCATATAAATTTTAAAAATATTAATAAACTTGTTAAGGACAACCTAGCAAGAGGTTTACCTTCAAAACGTTTTGAAAATGAGCAAACTTGTGTTGCTTGACTTAAGGGAAAGCAACACAAAGCCTCTTGTAAGTCCAAGATTCAAAACTCTATTTCACAACCTTTATTCATGTTACATATGGACTTGTTTGGTCCAACTTTTGTGAGCAGTTTGATGAATAAGAAATATTGTCTAGTTGTCACTGATGATTATAGCAAATTTTCTTGGGTGTTCTTTTTAGCATCTTGATGAATCAATGCTATGAAAATAGAAAATCTAGTTGATAAAAAAGTAAAGATAATCAGATGTGACAATGGAACAGAGTTTAAAAATAAAGTTATGAGTGAGTTTTGTAAAAAGAAAGGCATTAAGAGGGAATTTAGTGTAGCTAGAACTCCTCAGCAACATAGAGTTGCTGAAAGGAGAAATAGGATACTAATTGAGGCTGCTAGAACCATGTTAGCTGACTCTAAGTTACCTACTACATTTTGGACTGAAGCAGTTAATACTGCTTGCTATGTGCAGAATAAGGTATTAGTAGTCAAGCCTCACAACAAGACCCCTTATGAACTATTTAGAGGTAGAACACCTGCTCTAAGCTTCATGAGACCATTTGGGTGTCATGTTACCATTCTTAATACCTTAGATCATTTAGGCAAGTTTGATGGAAAGTCTGATGATGGATTCTTTGTTGGATACTCCTTGAATAGTAAGGCTTTTAGAGTATACAACATTAGAACTAGGAAAGTAGAAGAAAACTTGCATGTTAGGTTCTTGGAAGATAAGCCTATTATTGCAGGTGCTAGACCAAAGTGGCTGTTTGATATTGATGTTCTAACAGAATCAATGAATTATGTGCCAGTTGTTGCAAGAACAAACTCTAAGGATTTTGCAGGTACAAAAGAAAGCATTAGAGCAAGTCACTCTAGTAAGGAGACATGATCTTGCCAAGACTACATTGTGATGCCACTATGGAAAGATGATTCACTATTTGATTCCTCTTCAAAGAATGCTAGTGATGCTGAACCACAACCTTCTAGTGATATTGAAAAGAAGGATGATGAAGGTGTCAGTAAAGATAGTAGATTTGATGATCAAGAAAGGCCTGCAAACAACACTCAAGATGATAATGATGTTGGGCCAAGTATTAATACTGCCAGTACAAATGTTAATACTGGTAGTTCAAATATTAATATTGTTAATCCAAAAGTCACTATTGCTCCAATTGAAGCTACATATGATGATCCGCTCTTGGGTATGAAACCAGAAGTTGATATTGGAGCACATTCTACCAATATCCAGTTTCTTCTATCTTAATATAATTAATTCATTAAAGATCATTCACTTGCTCAAGTGATTGGTGATATACAATCTGGTGTACTGACAAGAGGAATGACAAAGACTACAAATGATCAAGGGTTTATTAGTGTTGTTTATGAAGGGAAACTCTAATAAGACATTCTACTTGTCTGTTTGCTTGATCATATCCCAGGGAAGAAACCTACAAGGATTGCCAAAGCTCTAAGTGATTCAGCTTGGGTAGAAGCAATGCAAGAAGAGCTTCTACAATTTAAGCTACAACAGGTTTGGGTTCTAGTAGATTTACCTAAAGGAAAAAGGGCCATTGGTACAAAATGGATTTTTAGAAACAAGAAAGATAAGAGAGGCATAGTCATCAGGAACAAGGCAAGGCTGGTTGCTCAGAGATATATTCAAGAAGAAGGCATAGACTATGATGAAGTTTTTGCCCCTGTAGCAAGAATTGAGGCAATAAGATTGTTCTTAGCTTATATGCTTCCTTTATGGGATTTATGGTGTATCAGATGGATGTGAAGAGTGCTTTCCTTTATGGTAAGATTGAAGAGGAGGTATATGTGGTGTGCAGCCTCTTAGGGTTTGAGAACCTGATAATCCGACAACGTTAAGGAGGTTGCAAGCCACTTTATGGTTTTAGCATCAAGCTCACAGAGATTGTATGAATCTAACTAAGTACTTATGGGACAATGGGTTTCACGATGACAAGATTGATCGACTTGTTTTAACAAGAAGCTAAAATGGGGATTTTGCTTGTACAAGTCTATGTTGATGACATTATCTTTGGCTCTACAAAGAAAGAGTTGTGTGTTAAATTTAAGAAACTGATGCATGACAAATTCCAGATGAGTTCTATGGGATAACTCACTTTCTTCTTAGGTTTGCAAGTGAAACAGAAAGAAGATGGAATTTTTATCAGCCAAGATAAATATGAAGCTGACATGTTAAGGAAGTTTGGTTTTACAGATGTCAGGACATCTAGCACACCCATGGATACAGAAAAGCCATTGCTCAAAGACTCAAATGGTGATGATGTTGATGTTCATCACTACAGGTCAATGACTGGATCATTGATGTATCTTACATCATCTAGGCCAGATATTATGTTTGCAGTATGTGCATGTGCCAGATTTCAAGTCACACCCAAAGTTTCACACTCACATGCTATAAAAAGGATTTTTAGGTATCTAAAAGGCTAACTCAAATTAGGTGTTTAGTATCCTAGAGATTCTCCCTTTGATCTTGTGGCATATTCTGATAGTGACTATGCTGGAGCGAGTTTAGATAGGAAATCAACAACAGGAGGTTGTCAGTTCCTAAGATGCATATTGATATCATGGCAGTGTAAAAAGCAAACTGCGATTGCCACCTCCTTTACTGAAGCTGAATAGGTGGTTGCTGCTAGTTGCTGTCGACAAGTACTCTGGAATCAGAATCAAATGTTGGATTATGGGTATAATTTTATGCACACCATGATTAATATTGACAATAACAGTACTATATGTATTGTTAAGCATCCTGTTTCTCATAGTAAAACAAAACACATAGAGATTAGATATCATTTTATAAGAGACTGCAATGATAAAAAGTTAATTCAAGTGGTTAAAATACACACAGATAACAATTTTGCAGACTTACTTACAAAAGCTTTAGATGTGGGAAGGTTTCAATACTTGGTTGCAAGTATTGGAATGCTAAACCCTTAAAGTTTTAATCTCTTTGTGTCTTTGTAAAGTTTGTAAAGGATTAATACTTTTAGTTGTGTCACTTAGTACTGCTAAGTTTAAATATGTAATGTTAAGTTTATACTTAAGACTGCTTGTTAAAACTGTTAGTTATAATTACAACTGTTTTGAAGAAAATGCTTTGGATTGTGTTCTCTTGGTTTTAGACTAACACTTGCAGGATAAGCAAAGCAGTATGATTGGAATTGGTGATACAAGTAGTGAAGTTTGTTGAAGTTTGCTGCTGATTAATGATAGAATGGATTTAGGGATAACTTGACAAGGGTTAATGCTAAGTTTACACCTGAGTTGGGAAGTCTTTTAAATCTTTTTCTTGAAATCAAATTTATGTCTGTCAGTGAGCTTAAAAAAATTGAGAGATATTATGAGCTAAAAAACAGAAAGAGAGACGTGTGATATAAAAACAGATAGAGTGTGATTGATGGAGAAAAAGGGAATGAAGATATTTGTGAGCTGAAGAACAGAAAAAGAGATGTGTGATATAAAAACAGATAGAGTGAATTGGTGAGAAAAATAATTGAGAGATATTGTGAGCTGAAAAACAGAAAGAGAGATGTGTCTTATAAAAACAAATAGAGTGAATTGGTAAGAAAAAGAATTGAGAGAAATAGTAAGAATAAAAACAGAAAGAGAGCCTGTGAGAATCAAGATTGATGATGGAAATACTTTTTGAACGTTTTTATGGTTATAATGAGTATCTCAAAAGTTTGCGTGTGGTGTGGCAGGAGGTAGTGAATGTGATGCAATTACTTCGGACGGGGGTCTACTGACTTTAGTCTTTGGTGTGGACTTTTTTCGGATGGTTCGGCGTGGCGGTATGGTGGTGGGTTTTTTTTTTTGGGATTTTTTATCTTGGGTTCTTGGTTATGGGTTATTGTCTGGTTATTTTGGGGCGGGTAAAAAAAAAATATTAATAAAAAATATATTATATATTTTAATAAGTATATTTTCTTTATATGAATAATAAATAGGTTATTATTAAAAAAATACTATAATAATATAAATAATTTTAAAAACCCCCCCCTCTTAGTATTTTAATAAAGTAATTAATATAATTATAATTTATTTTTTTATTTAATTATACATATTTAATATTATACATATTAAAAAAAATATACACCAAACATTTTTTCCCACCATCAAACACACCAAAAAACCCACTATACACCAACCATAAACAAAAATCTTTAGTACTGCTATGCATTACTTCGTGCTGCTATGCATTACTTAGTACTGCTGGACATAACTTAGTACTGCTAGGCTAAATTTTAGTACTGCTAGAAGACCGTTAGTACTGTTTGGGGTATAACAGAATTTCCCTCATTAAATATAGCCGTTGAGATATTTCCGCCAACTACTTCGCTTATAGGTTTCCTTAATTTGGATAATTCTTGATCTTTCTATAAATCCTTAGATTACTTCAAGATAAGAACAACTTTTATTCAGTCGGTCCAATCAAAACCTTAAGTGTAACCTATATTATCTCAATTGACTCTACGAAACACTCATTCTCTCATAAACGATCATCTCCCAGCACACTAATTAGTCCTTTCTCAGTCAATGGAGAATTTGGAATTCTATGACAAGCACAACATAGTTGCCTACTTATAGAAGTCAGAAGGAAGTGAAGGATTTCATCAAATAGTTGATTTTATCACTGCAAGTCACATTAGGTATGCCCTTACTGAAAGTCCAACTATCCATGTTTCTCTCATAGAATAGTTTTGGCAAACTGCTACTGCAAGCACACTTAAGAATGGAGACATGGAAATCACTGCTACAACAGATGGGAAAGTCAAGGTTGTTTTTGAGGCATCTATTAGAAGACATCTCAAGTTAGAAGACTCTGATGGTATTAGTGATCTGTCTACTACAGAAATTTTTGAGCAACTTGCTCTAATGGGGTATGTGTCTAATTTTGATAAATTAACTTTTTAAAAGGGACACTTTCCCCTCAATGGAGATTTTTGATCCATACCATCCTTCACTGTTTAAGTTCTAAGAAAACTGCTTGGGAACAATTTAGTAGCAATATAGCAACTGCTATCATTTTCTTGGCCACAAACAGAACTTTTAATTTTTCAAAACTGATATTTGATGGCATGGTGAAAAACTTGGACAGTAAGACTAAATTTTTGATGTATCCAAGATTTATACAAATCTTTTTGAACAAGCACAAAAGACTGCTTCTACCTCATAAAAGACTTTATATTGCTCCTACCATTACTCAAAAACTGTTTAGCAATATGAAAAGAGCTTCCAAGGGATATACTGGGATGGACACTCCATTGTTTCATACAATGCTTGTTCAAGGTTAGATTTTACAGGGTGAAGGATCAACAATCCCAGTTGAGTCCCATCACACACCCACAGTTGCTCCATCAACCTCACAACCACATCATTCACCAACACTTAGGGATTTTATCAGACAGGAAACTGAGGTTCCTCAGCCTAGTTCTCCTACTCAGACCCATGTAGCAGATGAGGCTGCATCCACAGGTGTGGATGTCAGACATGGAGGGGCTGCCACTACTGTCTCTAGCTTAGATGCAGCACAGGGCAGTGGTAACATTGATAAGACCACTGCCATACCCCATGATTCACCTCTCTTAAGAGTTTACACACTTGGAAGTGATGAGGGCAGAATGCAACATAATGAATTGATGGATCTTGTTACAAAATTGTCAGATAGGGTTGTATCTTTGGAAACTGACCTACAGCAGACAAAGAAAGTGTATGGTGCTGCCTATACCAAGCTTATCAAGAAGGTCAAGAGGTTGGAGGATAAGCTCAATAAGTCAAGAAGAAAACGCAGACTGGTTCTCTCAGAGGAAGAAGATTCAGATACATAAATTTTGGCTCAAGAGGATCCTTCCAAACAAGGGAGTAAGATTGCTCAAATTGATGATGATGAGGGAATTACTCTAGTACAGATAGGTGCATAGACTCAAGGGAGGCATGATCATGAAATGGAAGCTGATTTTAAGTTTACCACTGCTGAAGATGTTAGTACTGCTAATGTGCCAGTTAATACTGCTGGTGCAATAATTAGTACTGCCAGCCCTAAAGTTAATACTGTTGGTGTTTCTGTTGATGATGTTGCTGCTAAAGGTTTAGTGTACATCAGAAAGAGTGCAGCAAAAAGAAAAGACAAGGGTAAAGCTATAATGGAGGAATCCGAGCCTACACAGACCAAGACTAAAATACAACAAGAATAAGAAAGGCTTGGGTTTGAAGAAGCTCAAAGATTACAAGAACAATTTGATGAAAAAGAGAGGCAAAGGATTGCCAGTATTCATGAAGAAGCAAGCACTTTCAAACCTGAAGAATGGGATAACATACAAGCTCAAATTGAAGCTGATGAAGAGTTAGCTCACAGGTTACAAGCACAAGAAAGAGAAAGATACTCTAAAGCTGACAAAGCAAAATTGCTTGTAGAGCTTATAAATGAAAGAAAGAGACAATTTGCCCAACAAAGAGCTCAACAAATGAGGAACATGCCTCTCACACAGGCTCAACAAAGGTCTTATATGTGTAACTATATCAAGCATATGGGAAGTCATACACTACAGCAGTTGAGAGGATACTCTTTTCAGTTGATTGTGCTGATTTAGAAAAACATGACATTGGTCTAGCACTATAAACTGTAGTTTTGGGAATACTCCGGCAAAACGGGTCGCCATTTCGCGAAATCGAACGCCGAAAGGAAGATTTCATATGCTTTCTGTTTCGTGAGAACGAAGTTGATTCATTGGGGTGGGGGGGGGTGTGGGGTGGGGGGGGGGGGGGGGGGGGGTGTTGTGGGGGGGGGGGGTCGGGGGGGGGTGGGGGGGGGGGTCATCGGGATGTTCTATGTTGAAAGAGAACCTAACCTGAATAGTCATTGGTTTTCCAGGTCGGAAAATATAAAGAAGAACAACTCAGGTGGACAAGAGGCTAACCACCTCACGAAGAGTCCGCTATACTTTTAAATAATAGCCGAATGAGGAGACTATCGTAACTTCTGATCTCAAGATGGAAAGCTAATGTAATCTAATTTTGAATCATTTTTTTTAGGTTAAGTTTTCCTTGATTTTAGAGCTCGGATGTCTTGATTCGTTGTTTTGTTGCCTTGGTGGGGTATGCCCCTTCATTTATGTTTACTTCGGGTTCCCTCCATCGGTCAATATATTCTTACTTACCGAAAAGAAAGACTAGTTAGGTACCGTAGGTAGAGCATATTCCAACACTTCGGATAACCACTTGACATTGGCACCTTGGCCAGGTAGATCCGTCCCACTCTCTGGACCTCACCTCTGCTTTTTTTGGAGTACGGGATGACTCGGATGGGCAGATAAAACAGAACCTGTCAGTTACGCCTTTAGGGGCCGCCACGTATAGCTTTAGTTTATGCTGTAGCATCGGTTATTGCTCTGGTTACGAATGACCCAATCTATCTATGGCAACCACCCCTACTTTTAGTAGATGGAGATGCGCACCTAGGAAAGCGCGGAATAGACCTACGTGTCGGCCAGTGCCGGGGCAGAGATAGGGACCATGAAAGCATGGGATTCAATCGAACCTTTTCGGGCAATTCCTAACGCAGAAGAGGGATGCTAATAAGCTGACAGCTCAGGCATGGCTTCAATAGCGAAAGAAGTTCTTTCTGATTTGAATCAAGAAAGACAATGAATTTACGAGATCTTGATCCGTTCAGTGCCTTCACTTGTGAACAACAGGGACCCATTCTGTTGATTGCTTCTCTGCCCCAGCTCTAACAAACTGGTTTTTCTTTCTCACAGAATTAGGGAAATCATTAGATTCTTCTTCCTTCTTTCGGTAACATATACCGAGATAGGCTGGGAAATCCCCCTTCGATAGACAGGTGGCAACTTGACCTCTAAGTAAGGACAGGAACGCCCGTGCCCAATCAAACACCACAATCATGAAAAGCACCTGAACCGAGACCTAAAGCTGAACCGCTGAAGGAACCTCTTTCCGTTGTTAAAGCAAGTACGCTTTTCAAGCTTTTTCCTTACTCTTACTAAAGCAGGCACACGCAAAACTCTCTATTTGGCTTTTCACTGAAACCAATACGTCTAAACATAAGGTAGGTGCTTTCACGACTCACTAAACGGGGGATCAAAATCTTTGCGCAGTAGAGGAGTCAAAAGCGGAGGACGAAGCGAATGTAGAGGACACAGCATATCCAGGGAAGGAAGATGGACTGGACTCACTCTCATTCATGGCATGGGCAAAAGCAGCCCTAATGACTTTCAGTGAAGATATGCTTATACGGCGAAGTCAGTCACAAAGTCTATGTTCGTATGCTTTCACTCTAAGCCGACCATCCAAAAAGGATGTGCACAATTGATCATTGACCGCAGTCTTCTCTTTTCTCTCCCAATGTGGGGAACTTTTTTCGGTTTTTTTTTCTCTTCAGCACAGCACTCAATGGTGATGCATGGCGTCATTACTGAATCCTTTCATTGACCTTTCTTTTCTATAACGAAAAAAGCCCCCTCTCGGTGATGTGGGTGAGAAACCCAAATCAGAAAAGCTCAGCAAGCCAATGGCTCAACGGTTCTCACCACCCTCCTCTGGCGCAAACACCGTTTGCTGCGCTCATCACGAGAAGCCGGGGAACTCTCTTGGGTGGACTTCACGATGATAGTCAGTCTGAAGTTTTCTACTATGCCATCTTTATTAGTTCAAAGACCGGGCTTGGGGGTTGGTCTCAGTGGTCAATGAAAATGTACTAGTGTGCTGTCTTAACATGCAGAAATTTTATTAGACTGCTAGCTTTACCAGCGGTAGGAGGGTTAAAAGACGGTGCATGAGCGAAGTAGGATCCTCTTTTTTTGTATCTCATCGACGATATTCTTTGGTTTTGGTACATAACAATTTGCATAAGCAAAGTAGACTATTTGTTACAAATCTAGATCCTGCACTCTCATCTCTAGTCTCTAGCTATCATCTTAGTATATTAGTCAAGCTATATCTTGTACTTTCTTGGGCCTAACTAAGAAAAGAGAACAAGAGAAGAAAAGCAAAAGCAAATACGACTTTCAGCCAGGCTGCTTCATTCAAGTCTAGGACTTAGGCAAGACTTATAAATTGAGCAGTTATAAAGCAATCGCATTTCTCGTCTCTCACTTAGCTCTGATCTGGTGTCGTCGCTCACAGTCCAAGAAGAGTAGTCCTTTCATTGGCTAGCGGGATTACGCTTAATGGGATAGACCGATCATCGCTTCCTTCCTCTACGAGTTCTGGAGTCAAGCCAGCAAAGAAGTAGACTCATTCCTTTTTCACTGGCTAGGGATATTCGACGTTTAATGAGATAGTATAGTTCTAGACTAAAGCTAGCAAAAAACAAGACTGAGGTCGATAGGGGCATTACTAGTAATTGCTAAGGTGCTTTATTAAGTATTAACCACGCTCATCTCCAGTCTCTTTCCAGCCTTTGCGATTTCATATACTATTCCCGTATGCCATATCTCTTATTCAATCTTGCTATACGTCCAAGCTCTCCCCCATCGGTAGTTGGAAGCAGAACTGAGACTGGATGTGACTGAAGGAAAAGGGAGATAGGTGTGATAGGAGGGCACGGTTAAACAGGTAAGCGAAGGCTCTCTCTCTCGCTCTGTGGTCTTGTGTGAACTCCTTTCCGCCCATTATTGATCTTCACTCTAAGTGAGCAGGTCAAAGCAGTTGAGGTGATAGCAATAGTAAGCAGGGAAGCAGAAGCAAAAGGTCTTCAAAGAACTTTTGTGTAATAAAGCTTCTTGGTCTCATTTCATTGGTCTCTAAGGTAAAGTCTCGCTTAATCATTCATCTTTTTCTGTAAGGCCTCGGGCCCCACGAATTCCGATTTCTGTTTTTGTTTGTATTAAAGTGTTGGTAGCTTCTAGCCTCGAGCTGGAAAGTCTCATTGAGTTCCCAGCTAGGCCTACGCTACGATCGTTAGAACTCCCTTCAAAAAGTCGAAAGCCGGTCGTCTGCTAAAGCCTTAGAAGCTGAGGTTAGAAAAGGTTTCTCCCGCTGTTGCTAGTTCTTCCGTTGTTGGTAGTTCCTCAGGTCGGGTTGTTGATTTTTCAGAGCTTTTTCAATTCTTTCAGAACCTTTCGTATGCGCCTATTGGAAGATTTGGGCTACCTCCTCTCTTTCCGATCTCATTCAGATAATAAGCCAGTCCGGTTTATTAGATAGTGAGTGGGTAAGAGAGGTGCTTGGTCTGTCTCCGAATGTGGGCCTAGAAGCATTAGCCGAGTCTCTGAATATTCCCGAGGGTTCTCAGGATAAAGACAGCCTTAAGGTGCTAACGGAGCTTCCACGGTCTCAGTCCATGAGGTTCGGCCGAAACAAGCCACAAGGACCATATGGTTCAAAATTTTGGGTCTTGGTTCATACTAGATGCATAAGTTGGTCTTGAGTTGGTCAAATGAGGTCAAAGTGTGTAAGTATCACATGTTATGGTCTAACTTGAGGAAATGTGCATGAGAATGACACTCTCATGTGTCACTATCCATCACATGCATGGGAAATTCAAAAAAAGATGCCTTTGATTTAATTTCAAGACTTATAGTGCATTTGGTTTGGTTTAGGCATCCATTTGGTTTGATTTAATTTCAAGACTTATGGTGCATTTGGTTTGATTTAATTTCAAGACTTATGGTGCATTTGGTTTGGTGCATTACAAAATGAGTATGACAAGTTATGCAAAATTAGTCTTAGAATAATCAACAAAAACAAACACCTAAAGGCTAAAAATAAGTTATTAAACAACTAGGCTTGTGTTCTTAGGAAAATATAAGATCAACTAGAAAAGAACAAAAAAGTTAGTATCGAAATGTGAAAGTGTGTTGAACTTCGATTCTTAAAGTAAACTCACTATCATTAAAACTAGCTAGTTTCAAAAGTAGTAGTTACTTCTTGCAAGAAATGATTGAAAACCAAAGATCACTAAAAGATAAACATGGGCTTAGCAAAACAAAAACGAAAAAATTAAGTCCTGTAGACGAAAAAACATCTACTGTAGAACTCGGGGGTGCCGGTTCCCTCTACAAGAGAACCGGTCAGTTCAATCTTAGGGAACCGGCTCTCTACAGAGAATTTTAATTTTTTTGACTCAAACGTAATAAAAATAACTTGTATAGTACAAATAACTAGGAAACTTTCTCCTAACACTAATGTAAACATTGTAAAACAAACACCGGCCTTGAATCTTGGCCAAGGTCTAGGGAGAAGTAAAATCCAAACATGCCCTAAAACGCCTCATAGGAGACATAACACTTTATATCCTAAGAGTGACTATCACCAAGTAGGTTGGAACTACTCAACACAACAGGAATATCCTCCAAAACCACCCAAATTTGGCCCTTAGGGACCTTATCCACCATTCTCATACATGAACCAAACCAACGGTAATGCATACGATATCGATATATACTATGCCTCTTCTTTGATGATTATGATAATTAATCTGCAAATGATTAAAACTTCCACATATATAGCAAGCCTTGTTATACATCACAAAATCTTTTCCTAGTTGATTGGACTTCTGTCCATTCCAATTCCTCTGATTCTCCCTAGGAGATTGTGATCTATACATTTCTGCATACCTAACTGACTTTTTAAATAGTTTTTCATGATTTTTAGGTTTTGCAAACTCTTTCTTAGAAGCAGTAGGAATAATAGTTTTCTTTTCAAACATAGGCTTAGACTCATCTTGTTACTCATCATCTGACACCTAATCCTCAATAATTAGGGCACCATCATTCTTCCTAACTTTCTTAGGTTCTACTTCACTAACACTCTTACTAGTGTTAGGCCCATAGCTTTCAACAAAGCTA
Source organism: Tanacetum coccineum (assembly GCA_026074375.1). Classification (NCBI taxonomy): domain Eukaryota; kingdom Viridiplantae; phylum Streptophyta; class Magnoliopsida; order Asterales; family Asteraceae; genus Tanacetum; species Tanacetum coccineum. Next base: position 37,522 of record BQNB010033773.1, on the reverse strand, counting down.
CTTTTGTCCTGTGATACTTGTTCTTTTACCAAAGACTTTTTAGAATTTTCCTTAGAATTATCTGATTCAGTTTCACAAACAACATTAGACTCTTGCTTACTGTTCTCAGGACCATAACCTTTGAATTCAGGCTCTTTGAATTCATCAAGACCAGAATAAGACAGATCTAGCTTGTTAGGTCTTTTATAAATTAAAGGATGAGGTGGAGGAACTACACTATATCCCAAACCCTTTTTACTTTTGTCATTTATCTGACTTCCTAACAACTGATCTAATTCTTTTGAGGCCTTATCAAAATTTTCAATTTTAAAATCAATGCCATCTTTTTCTTGCTTAACTTTTTCAAACTCTGTTTTAAGCATATTAATTTCATATTGTTTGCATCTTACTTCTCTTTTAAGGACAACAAATTCTTAACAAAAAAGAACCTCATTCTTTCTAAATGTGACAAGTTGATCTTCTACTGTTACTAAACCTCTTTTATAAGTAGCTGCTTTAAATTCAGTTTCATGAAGTTTAGCAAGCAAATCATCATACTGTTTCATAAGAGTTCATAGTTTTTCAGACAAGTTTTAGAGCAAGTTTTATCAGTGTATACCTCTGAGTCTGAAAATGCCATTAGAGCCATGTTTGTCTGAACTTTTTCTTCTGCCATGTCACTCCAATCAAAACCTACACCATCAATAGCCAACATTGCCTTTGAAGTGTCTTCATTGTTTCCTTGCTTCCTGGTGTTGTCTTGATTTCTGAACTGACCTTCCTTACTTCTTGGTGCTCTGCATTCCCTGGAAAAGTGTCCCCACTTATGACAGTTGTAACACTCCACCTTAGATTTATCATATCCAGCAATATCATTACCATTAATGAAAATCTTCTTGCATGTCCTCTGATAGTACTTCTTTGCTCTCACACTTAGCAAAGAGAGCTGCCACTTCAGATCCATTGCTTCCAAATCATCTTCATGAATTTTCTCTAAGTCCTGATGTAGGACATTAGAACCATTTGGATTTTCAACAATGAAAGCATACACAATATTATCACAGACACTTGCAGTGTAAACTTGTAAACTGACAGTATTAACACTAGGACTAGCAGCACTAACTTGTGAATAAGCAGTGTTAGCATCATTGGTACTGCTAGAGCTTGGTGCAGTCATGAAGGCCAAGTTTTGACCACCACTAGATGTACCAACAGTTTTCTTTACCTTTTGTTCAACAATTTTGAAATTGTTGTACAAATCATCTATACTCATAGTCTCAACCTCAGGCTTATTCATCCAAACAACTACATGAGTATTCCACTCAGGTGGTAAGCTGCTTAAAAATTTTAAGTTTAAATCTTCTTGGGCAATGATCACACCCAAGATAGCAAGCCTACTGACTATCTTCTGAAGCCTATTGAAAATAGAGTCAAGAGACTCTGCACTTGTTGCACTGAAATTCTCATACTGTTGCTTCAAGAGAGTTTTCTGAGTTTTCTTGGTAGCTGCATTACCTCCAAATCTTGTTTCAATGGCAGCAAACATAGATTTAGCATCTGGATACTGACTGAATGTTAGCTGATGTTCATTTGGAAGTGCCATGAGTAACAAACCCCTAGCTTTGACATCATTCTTTTTATTTGTCTTTTCTTCTGCAGTTGCAGGTGTAGACATCTTTGTAACTGTTATGCCATTCTCCTGAGATGTTTGAGATACTGAGACCCATGAATCACCATTTTCTATCACTTCCCAGAGTGCATAGTCTTGGATCTGGAAGTACTGCTTAATCCTAATAACCCACATCTCATACTCACCCAATTTGAGTATGGGAAGCTTTGCAGTAGGACCACTATTTGTAGATTCAAGCTCCATGTCTTCTAGATCAAAGTTTCTCAAAGCAAAGCTCTGATACCACTTGTTGATCCCAAACCTAGATCGATTCCTTAGGTTGTCTAAGGTTAAATTACCTTGGATAAATCCAAAATAACTTGTTGTAGAAACTTTGTATGTATATTAAAGTGTATGCGGAATCTACACCTTAATACTCTAGAAGTATTATCAATGAAACAGTAATCTTGAACAAACAAAGATATAACCAAACGCTCCAATATTATTAGATCAATAATACGAGTACTCTTAACTTAGTACTAGGGTTTACAACCTTGAAGCTTTTCTTAATCGACTTTGACAACTATGAAGACCTATATGCAAAACTGATTGATGATGTGATATCTCAACTAAAGCCCTAGAGCCTCCTTTTATAGACTAAGGAGTCCTAGTCGGCTTACAATACATTCCTAAGATATCTTAATCTTTTCTAAACATAAACGTAATCTTTTAAATAAATACATTATGTATATCTTGTACATAAATATCTCAATACTTATCTTCACAAGTATTCTTGTTCTCCAAACAATCTTTATCTCATTAAAATTGTCTTATCCTCTAACATTAAAAAATTCTTCAAACATTTATAAATCCTTTCACAGCATCACTAAAAAACACAAGGCAGTAGTAATATTAGTACTAGCATTACAAATATAACTCAACAGTAGTAACCTGTACTAGCAGTCTTAACTTTTACTACTAACAGCACTAACTACTTAGCTTATATTTTAGTGTTCAACATTGAGCAGTCTTAACTTCAACTAATAGTAGTAACTTTATGCTATCAGTACTAGCAGTGGTAACATTATACTATAAGTACTAACCACTTAGCATAATTTCCATTATGTACCTAAGCAGCAATAACTTCTAAGAATCCATGAAGTCTTTTAAGACCCAACATTTTGGTTTCCTACACTCCTTAGCAAAATGCCTAAATTCCTTGCAATTGAAACATTGTATCCTAGTTTTTTGTACTACCTGACTTTCTACAGTCTTCCTAGCCCAGCAACAGTCACTGTCCTCTGATTCCCAAACTGCCCAATCTAAAATTCATTCCTTTGTCTTGGAGAAGTATCCATACTCTTGTTTTTGGTGTTTGAAGAAGTTCTGAGGTTGTTGTTGGTAGGTTTGTATGAACTTTTTGAAGTACTTTGGCAATGATTGCCAAGTTTTTTCTTCCATTTCCTTATCTCTCTGACTTGTTCTGGATCACTGTCTTCTTCAAAGCTGAACTCAATATGGAGGTGTTATAGGTTTTTGGCTATTCTTTGCCTTTGTTTCTGGTAGATACATAGATTAGGTCGAAGATGAATGTTTTGATGTTGGGTGCATATGACATGTGAGATTTTGGCGATTTGATAATAAGTATCTGGATAGTGTTGTGCAGTAGCAACAAGTGCAAGTGGATTTGCATGCTTGGCTATCTTTTTAGCACGAATTTCATTAACTTCATTCTGATACTGTTTGAGAATGTTAAAGAGTTTGTGGTATGATACTTTGTCTAATTCTTCTGCTTGTTTGATAAGAGTCGCAAATCTTGACTATTCTGGTTGAAGTTGTTGAAGAAACCGAACATTTTCTTGCATAGTAGCCACTTCCAACTGGTTTATCACCATTTCATTCATCATTGTGTAAAATCTTGAGTAGTATGACACAATTGACTCCCTATCTCTTAAAGTAAACTTTCCAAATTCCCAAAACAGGTTTGTTTTGACATCCTACTTGTTAAGTGACCCACCTTGCTGTAATATTTCAACGGCTACCCACATATCTCTAGCTGTAGTACAAGCATCAACAGCTGAATAAATGTCTTCCTTAATTCCAGTCAAGATCAAATGAATTGCTTCAGCTTCCTAATCATAGTGAGTATGATTTTCAGGAGAGATATTTGTAAATGTCTCTGGAACTGTTCGTTCTGGAACCACTGGAGTATCATCTGTTGCAGGTTGACCTTGAATTTTGATTTCAGATAAAACATACGGACCTTTAAGGATGCATTTTCTTAGTGCTTCACTGTTTGGCTTTGTATCAACATATCTCATGAAACGTGATTGCCACTAAGCGTATATTCTCGTTGCAAGCACTGGTGGACGATCTCTTCAACAAGCTGCCATGATGTCATTATGCATTTGACTGTTTGTTGTGGTTGTTGTGATTGGAGTAGTCATGATGAATGATATATTTATTATGAAGTGAAAATGATTATGAAGGATCTTAAGTAGGTAAAATGATTGAAGATGTGGTTTGTTATTGAAGAATTACTTGTCTTTGAAGACCAAATGAGGAAGTAGAAACTATGAATCAGACACTAAAACCGTAAGATAAGAAACTTATTTCATGGGATTTTACAAAATTTTGACCAATTTCTCACTTTAAACTGAAAATGACTTTTATATCAACTTGAACCGAAAATGCCAAATTTTATCAAAAACGGTGAATTGAAAATGAAATTCAGTGAAAGCATTGAAATTGCTTATTTGCGCAAGAAAATGAAACATATTTCGCAGGATTATGTCAAAACATATTTTGCAGGATTATGTCAAAATATATTTCGCATAATCAATGAAATTTGGGCAGAGTTTTGTTTCCTACAGACAAAGCTAGCAGTATTAAGTACTCTGGCAGTACTAAAGATCAAGACCAGCAGTACTAATATGAGAAAATGCCTAGCAGTATTAACTGCTTATATGCTAGTAGTATTATCCATCTAATCAACCAAACAGTATTAACCAACTGCTTAACAAGCTACGATCAATAAGAACAGTAGTATCTGCCTTTTACACCTAGCAGTACTAAAAATATATGGGCAGCATTAACTTCACACACGAGCAGCAGAAACATTACATGGCAGCATTAATACACTCTTTGTGCAGCAGTATTAACAAGCAATGAATACTATATACGTTAACAGTATTAATAACCACAATGGCCGTATTAATATGCAAACATATATCCTCCACATACCAAAATAACTTTGACGTGTTTCACCAGGTATAAAATCACACAAGCAGCTGCAACCCATATTACCATATCCCATATTTAAGACATAAAAAGAATCTTGTGTGGATCCATTCAACGAGTCCCATCTCCAAACTATCTGAATGATACAATCTTGAATATCACCAGATCCATGACGAGCGACCAATATGCCTGCATCCTGGTTCTTCGATCTCTACCATCTCCATGATTGCTTGCTGTTGAAAACTATTCCAATAGCAGCAGCAACATGTTTGAACAGTTTTAATCATCATTGACAGTATCAACATCCTCCAAACAGTATAAACAAACTATTATAAAAGGAATAACCCCATGACCTTTAAGAAAACCCTACATGTATTAGGGTTTTGATCTTCTTATCACCATACAGCCACGACCATTGACTGTAACATGAACAACGTGAACCAAAACCATCATGTACACAGCCACCAATCAAACATACACAACCCCTGATTAACCATCATGACCAGTGATCAAAAAAGAATTTGAAGATCATTTTTCTCCATGTATGATCTCCCATGAATAAATAGCGAACAAACAAGCACCAATCAGATCCAAACACGCTGTCATCAATTGTGGATAAATAATATTCAAGAAAGCATTCCACGGTATCCAAAACCCAAGATCAACATTATATATATCACCATTAAAACTTTAATAGTGATTAGGGTTTTGGCTTGAGATCGTTTAGGGTTTTATAGTGAAGATCCAAAGGTTGCATTATGAAGATCAGAACAATTAACGAGCAAAATTAATCCACTTGTTGGATTCATTACAGATCAAGAACCAATGAAAAACATAAATCCATTATCATGAAAACCATATTTTGCTTTTGCTTTTACTGAATTCGATCAATCGAAAAAGAATATTACTGATCGTGCCGGATTCACACCGTAAATATATATAATATATAACAAAATATAAAATATATAAAGAAGTGTAAAAACCGACAATCAATGATACCGAGAAGTAGTATAGAGCTTTCCCGGGTCGTAAATCCCCAACGAGGCTGGAATGGTAAATCGATACGATCGAAGATTTGAGTTTGAAGGAAGGAATTGGTTTGGGAAGTTGAAAAAGTCAAATTAGATAATAACGGACTAAAACGTTTAAGAAAAACCTAGAAATTACGAAATTAAACTAGAAAACGAAATCCCGAATCCCGTACAAAAGGGGGAAAACCTAAATTCTTTAAAAATAACCCTACGGAAAATTTTTCACTTCTAAACTACTCTACGGGTCAAATAACGAAGAATGAAAAAGACTAGACCGAAAACGGAGTTCGTTTGACCCAAAAACGAGTCAAAACAAAAACCCGTACCCGGACCCGTTCTTTAAAAGATGAAGAGTTATAAAAATGACCCTACGAAAAATTTTATATTTTTCCTACAAACTAGATGATAAAAGAAAATTTTCTAAAAAAGCAAAATATTTTTTTGATAATTTTTGTATTTTTTATGAATTAAATAAACTTTTATCTAAACTAAATTAAAAAAAATATTAAACGTTTACAAAAAATTCTGAAAAATTTACACAAAATACTAGAGACTATAAGCTACCTACGAAAAATAACAAACACCACACAGCTTATCAAATAAGCCCGAAAATAAGCTTGGACAGCTTATTAGCTTATAAGGGCAAAACGTGTATAAAACCAAAGCCCCTTGAGTCTATAACGAAAAAGACCCAAGGGCGCAGTGGTAAGTATGTTTGTAAAAGGGGGTTTGTATCGAGAGGTCCCGGGTTCGAGTCTTGCTCACCCGGGCCTCTTGTCTTTCCCCCTTTTTTATTTTTTTGCAAACTCTAGGGTAGGAATTGTAATAAACTAAAGTAAAGGGTAGGCGGGCTAAATGAAACAATTTTACACTATAATAGAAACGGGTAACCCTACACTATGAAGAAAATACAAAATAGACCCTACGCTTAAGGCTTATTTTTGGCTTATTAAAATTTGAGAATCAGCAAAAACTTAAAACTACAAACTTATTAAAGAGCTTAATCCTAACAACTTTAATGAAAACACTTTTCACTTTTAACCACAGAATAAGCTGGAAAATAAGCTGTATGATTTCTGTCACAGAAACTAGGGGTTTAGAGAGCTTTTTGGATTTTAGCTTCTAACTAGCTTATTTCTAGGTGAAACTTTGAAACAAAAGAAGCTAATTGTGACTTAAAATGTATACTAAAGGATTTTAAACTAAAAGTAGCCTAGTGTTAACAAACTTAGAAAGAAAATTAAGATGAAAAAGTGAAAAGTTTTTATGAATTGTTTTTGAGCTTTTTTCTAATAAGCTAAAGAGCTTATTACTGAACTTTAGATTCTGAAATTTTGAGAATAAACTACTCTAACTATCTAAAATTTACCTAGGTAAAAGGATTTTGCAAAGTTTTAACAATGAAATGAAAAACTCAAAGTGTGAAATGGCAAAATCTTATGCTGATATGGAATATTTTGCTGATGCAATTGACATGTTACCTAGTGCAGGTTAAGTTGACACCTAAAAGACTTTCACACTAACTCAATCTGTGTATATAGTCCTAAGTTAACTAAGATTTAACTCTCTTGTTCTTGAAATCACTTATCCTTCAAATTTACTTAACATCAAAACTGTCCTGGTGTAAAACTCAAGTTTTTAAGCTCAAAAATTTAAAATAGTGCAAACTAATTTTTAAAACCTATTCTAAACCTGGTAATTTGACTAAAATTAACTAAGTAAAGAGTTTTAATAAGGTGCAGTTGACTTTAAGAGTCAAAGTAAGCCTAAACCAAACACTCTTTTATCTATAAGCTGTCAAAACTAATTGAGCTTAAAATCTATTTATCAACTAAAACAGATTAAGCTTTTTATCTACTTCTACTCTAAATGACCTAATAGAGCTATTTGAAAACTAAAGTTCACAGCTTATTTGAAAGAAATAGCTAGTTTCTCTTCTAGCTTATTGTAACTAATATGACAGAATTTTATGAAAAGTGAGATTACTCAATTTCTATTCTAATGAAACTTAAAACAGCTAATACAAACCTCAACAATCATGATAATGAAGAAAATTAACACAAACTTTGAATAGCAATAAGCAAATGTAAAAGCTCAAACTTAAGCTAAATTGAGATTTTAGGAAATTGAAACCTGAGAGTTATTGGAGTCTCAGCACAAGAGGTCACTCTTGTAGAGTGAGTGACCTCAAATTAAGCTCCTAAGTGGCACCTTGCCTCTAAACCTTAAGCAACAAGCTTAATAAGCTATAACTAGCTTATTTCTTCCTTGAACCTTCAAAATTGAATCAATTGAACTCAAATGGACATGATTTGATGTAAATTGATTATAAAGAGTAAATGAATGCTTAAGAAACAAGGTTTGACTAAAATTAAGCTTATGAGAAGGAATAAGCTCAATTGAGCTTTTTGAGAGCTTATTGGAGTAAAATTTGCTTAAAATGGAAATCAAAGAACAAAATTACTTGAAAACTGAATGTATTGCTCAAATGAGTTGGGTGGGGTAGTTAGGGTTGAGGGTGGTATTTGGATGTATGAGATTAGAGTGATGGTTTAAGTGCTTATTTGATATATCGACTTGGTAATTGATATATATGATTTAATGGTTTGATTATGATGGGTGTGGTAGTTATTGGGGGTGGGGAGGGGAGGGTATTGGAGGTGTGTGTGGTTAGGTATTGGTGAGTTTTTTTATGGGGGTTTTTTTATGGTTTGTGAGAGGGGAGGTGGGCGGTTGGAGAGAGGGGTTTTTTTGTATATTAGTTTTGGTTTTTTTTTTTTTTATAATATTTTTAGTACGTAAATAGGAGTAGGATAGAAAAAAAGGGGGGATTGTTGAGTAATAGGAGGGGGGGAGACAGAATATAGATCAGAGAAAAGCAGTAAGCAAAAAAAAAAAATATTAGGGTAAGGTTCTTAGTTGGTTGTTGGGATGTACAATGGATGTGGTTTAAGGGTGAGGGGGGGTGCAGTTTACAGGAAGGTGGTGTTTGTTTAGTTACAGTTAAAGTTGGGGCTGGTAAACCCGTGAGTGATTTTGTGTTCAAAGAGCGGGAGAAAAGCTGGGGGTTAAACAGAGGTGTTTGTTTGGGGGGGGAATGGGCAAGGTTATCCCCTTCATGGTTTATATGTTATTGCACCCACGAGGGTCCTTGTTGGGTTAATAACTTTTGGGGACTTGGAAAAACAAGTCCCCAAAGAGTTATATGGTCATTAGCAATACCGTCCTTGGTGTATACAAGTTAGGGGGGTTTGCATTTTTGCCCCCCCAACTTGTCACGTTTGACGGTATTGTGGCACAAGCACCCTGTGGTTTATTTTTCTCTTTTCTCTTCTAAAATAACAAGTTTAGGAGTCTACAATTCAGTCCCTAATACATTCGTATTTTCTTTGTCTTTTGCCTCGGTTGACTTGGGTTGACTTTGTCTTTGACCAGCAGACTTTTTCGTGACTTTTTGAACTTTGATTGGACCTTTACCTGCTTCGATTTGGCTTTGGTCTTTCACAGTCTTTTCCCATTCCGAGTCCGGTTATGTCCGTCTTTGGCTTTGCTTCCATTCTGAGTCCGGTTTTGTCATTTTGGCTTTGTTTTTTCGTCCTTTTCTTGGTTATCCGTTCCTGCACAATACAATTAGCAAAACAAGCATATATTTGGCATTTTAAGTCCGTTTTTGGTTATTTTTAGCTCGTTTTTAAAGGTAAGAGGTATGTGTAATTAAGCACATACCACAAACATACTTTAATTTCTTGTTTGAATAATCTCCTCATTGCTTTCTTTGCATTATTCGATATATGCAAGATTTGGTTAATTTGATCCGTGACAATCTTATTAACCTTAGCACCTTAATTACAAACTGTGAAAACTTCAATTCCCGTGGAATAACCTGGACTTACCTAAAGCTATACTATAAACGAACAGGTATACTTCCCGAATGTTGTGTTTTTAGTAAAATCGGTATTTCTAGTATTATAAATTTAAAGCTGGGGAATTGTTTAAGTTGTTATAGTTTGTTGCTTATTTCTGGTGCTATTTTGTTTCAAAAAAAAAAAATTCAAACCCGCCGTACCGTTTTCTGGCAAACGGAAACCAAAAATCATTTTTCTCCAAGAAGTACGCCACACATCTTATTTGTGCGCCGGTTTTCCTGTAATCCTAGAAAGTACACCGCACTTTAACCAAGTACGCCACACTTTCTGTAGATTTTTCACAAACAGAATTTTGTTTCAAAAACCAAAACCAAAACCCCCCAATCTGCTAGTCTTAGGTTCTATAATCATTTGGATTTATATTTTATCTGATTATATGCCTTGTGTATTTGTAATTATCTAGTTTATCATAATATTCGAAAAAAAAACATAAAATTTTCAGAAAAGCCGGCGCACTTTTCCTAAAGTACGCCGCACCTATCCAAAAAAAAATTTCTTTTATTTATTTATCCATATTTGCTATATATAATTAAAACTAAATTAAATTAAAATATATATAATATATAAATTTAAAAAATTATAAAAAAAATGAAAATAATTTACTTTATTTTGAATATTATCCTATTAGCCTTAACTATATATATATAAATGACTTTTTGAAAAATTCTTAACGTATATATAAATCCTCTATCTTTAGGAAAACAACTGGTAAATTTAATATATAAATTAAATAAAAATTTAATAAAAAGGTCTTGTAAATTTAAAATTATCCAAAAAGAAGTCGTAGAGATTGAATCGCTCAAATCTTCGACTCATCATTCCTCCGTTAATGACTTTATCGTTATTAATATACCTGAAGAGGACGTCGAACCCAAACAAATAATTTTCGATCCTGATAATCAACCTATGTGGGAAAGTGCTAAGACAGTAGCACCGACTCCTAATTATGCCATTATTCAACTCGATGTTGATGACAACTTTGTTACCAATAGTACTCATTTAAATATGATTCGGGAAAATAAATTCGATGGTTATCCGTGAGCCGATCCGCCTGACCACATCCGTGAGTTTCTCGCAATCTGCAACATGTTCAGATATGGTAAAACTCAAAATGAAGCTGTCAAGCTTATGATCTTTCCACTATCCTTGTCCGATGAAGCTAAAACATGGTTTAACGAACTTAATGAAGAGTCTATAACATCGTGGGAACAAATGAGAAAAGCTTTTATAAACAGTTTTTTTCCAACTTCGTTATTTAACCGTCTTTTACTTGAAATCAAAAATTTCTCTCAAAACATATGTAAAAGTCTAACCGAAGCCTGGTTACGATTTAAGAACATTCTTCGAAAATGCCATGGGCATGGTTTGACCAAAGGAGTTATTATTCAAATATTCTATCACGGTTTAGACGAACCCACTCATGCAATCCTGGACGTAACAGCTAGAGGAATCTTCCTCTACAAAAGTCCAAATCAAGCTTTTTAATTTCTCAAGGATAAAGTCCTTTTCGAACATTATTGGCCCATTAAATCTAAAAACAAACATCATCGAAAATCTGTTGCTTTTGCCGATGGAAGTGATAGTAATACTGATAATTCTCCATTTGTGGAAAAATTGAAGGCTATGGATTCTCAAATTATAAGCTTAAATGAAGAATTGCAAGATATGCGTGAGAAATATAATGAGCTTAGAAATGGAAACGTTTCTAAAAACCACCTGAACGATGACACGCCGATGTGTGAACGTCATGAAGCCAATTACATCCAATCTGAAGATTATCAAAACTGAAATTCTCATGATTCGTTTTCTCACCAATCTCTTCATGATCCTAATGATTACGAGAAATCGCTTACAGAATTAAACAATGATGTGAAAAATGATCTCGAAGATTTCAAAAGATGCGTCCATAGCATGAGAATTGTTCATTGGAAACTTTTTGCTAGAAACGATGGTAAAACCACCGGTGTTTTACCTAACAAAGTGTTTAAACCTATCGACCAAGAGCCTCATACTAAAATAGATCTTGAAAAATCAATGACTAAATTCTTGTATGATCAAAGAGTTTCAAATATATTTGTCAAGAACAACGTTAATTATATGATTTTAAAGATGAAGCAAAATGAAAAGAATTTCAAAATTAAAATTAAAATTATGGAAAGAAAAATAGATGAGTGGGAGATGTCTCAAAACCTCTCTTTAGAACGAACCGATAGGACTGACCCACCTCCTCCTCAAGCTCACACCGAGCACGTGAATGTCGTATTCACCGGGAATGGAAAGTCCGATGATTCTCCGAAAAATCAAAAAGATCCGCCTCCTATCACCGTTACCAATAAAATCAGAAAAGATAAACCTATTAAAACAGCAAAAAGGGACTATCAAGTGGTTAAAACAAATGAATATCCATTCCGTAAGTACATACCAAAAATCTCGTTCCCTCAACGTTTAAATGTGGATCATTCTCACTTAAACCGTATCATTAAAGAATCTTAAATCAACTTAAGTATAATAATAATAGTAGTAGTAATAGTAAATAATAATAAACCTATAAAAAAAATAAAAAAAAATATATAAATAAAAAATAAAAAATTACGGTTTGATAAGTTTGATATGCATGGGCCCGTGTATTTCTTACCTCGATTTATGCATCCAAAAAGAATGTTTCAAACTTTGTGGGTGTGTTCGCTGGAAACCCTCACGAGACTATAACTCGCCCACTCGGGACACCGAGGGGTTTAAAGGCTTGTTGCATGCGCTAAATGCAACCGTGGTGCCTACGAAAGTGCGCTTTAGTATTTTACGGCTTTCGTAGTTGTGTTTATTTTGCAGATTAAATAAAACAAGGGAGCTTGGATTGGTGGTTGGCATTTTACACTTGGAGACTTATATAATTGAAGTATTATATTACATGTGGTAGAATACACATGCTTGGCGCTTCGTTTCGCGCCATATTTTTCATAATTCAACCAAGAACTTATGAGCCCCGGGAAATTTCAATTTTACGCATAATGCTCTACTTAAGTGTGGAGGAGCTCTTGCTCCTCACAAAAAAAAAGAACGTAATGGAATCACTCAAGGATAGCTCCAACGCAACTATATCTCTCTATGCCCCAGGAAGTACCGTTTTCTCTTAATTTTCCCTATTTTCTATATTTATCAGTTCTCACATTGAGGGCAATGTTCAACTTAAGTGTGGAGGGGTAGCAAATAGGAAAAATTAATCGTGTCCTCCATGTTTGCCCTGCAGAAATTTTCAAACTTTCAACTGATATTTTCTGGAAAATTTAAAAATTAAAAAAATTAATATATGCTTTTTCTTTCCAAAATTAAAATGCATACGCTTAGTAAGGCAAATCCTCCAATCGGGTTGACATTGTCAACTACACAAAATCAACCTACTTAAATTGTATGGTTCGCCTCTAGATCTTAAGGAATTCGGGTATCTATCTTTGATACCCAAGATCATTTTTACCTTTAGCTTGTTCAAGTTAGGATTTAAATGCAGTCATATGCGTCTATTCCATCGTTACGAATGTGTACGTATGGTCTTTGTCGCCTTTTCTAGAATATTGGTATTGGTATAAAGTTATATGAGTGGGCCGGTAATTTAGTAGCTCCAAAACTTATGCTTGATCATCATTTACTAGACCGCAGTGAGGTTAATTTATAGACAATATCATATGATAAGAGGTGGAAATAAATCTCAAGAAGTTCCTGTATCTGTAGCACTCGCTTTTAGTGTTGAGATCCCCAAAGTATCCTAAGAGCAAGAAAAATATGCTCGATGAAGAAGAAGTTTTGTGCCAGCCTTAGTTATCGCAGTATCTGAAAAAAATATAAAAAAAGAAGAAGAAAAAAAGAGAAAAGAAAGAGGAAAGAAAGAGGAAAGAAATAAAGTTCAAAAGTATAAGGCAATGTTCTGGCACATTGATCAAGAATAGCTATACCACCTCATCATAATACACATTTTTTCCTCTTTGAGATTTCTATCTAGGTTCACACGCCGCTAACGGGCATGGTTTATGTGCCCCTAGTACAAGCAAATGGTAGCGACCTAGATTATGTATGTGCAATTGAGTGACTTCACAAAATATAAAACCCTATCTGAGTGACTCGTGTGAATTCAAAAACAAATACTTTCCCTAAGTGAGGTGCTTTGTCTATGTCCAAAGCCTGAAAAGTTATAAACTGGCAAACACTTGATAATGCTAAAATGATTTTTTTCTCCAGTCACGATAAATGACTTGTTTTATCGCTTTAATGCTTGAGGCAAAGCAATAGCTTAATGTGGGGGATTTGAATAACGCCTAAACATATACATGTTTTCGCGGCGCTATTTACATTTATTTGTATCATTTCCTCTTCAACTTTCGGTACTAGAATCAAGTAAATTTGCTATTATATGATCAGGTATGTGTCGTGGAAGAAAACGAAAGAATACACGAAGATTTGAAGCTAAAATAGAAATAACTGAAGATAAAGATTCCCTGACACATGTCCACTGTTTTGGCCATAACTTGAGCATACGAACTCCGTTTGACGCAATTCTGGCGGCCACACGTCCGGGAAAGAATTCTCTACAACTTTGATTTTTGGTCTAAGAGCTGAAATTGCACCAAGTGTGGCGCACTTGTAAAAAAGTGCGCACTTTTCCATCTGACAAAAATTAAAGGAAATTAAATGCAATTAAATGCCAACTGCATATAACACCGAAGTGCGCGCACTTTATGCAAGTGGGGTACACGATATGCCCCCAAAAACCCTATAAATAGCCTCTCATTCCTCCCATTCCTTCACACAACAACACAAATCATCCCACTTAGTGTGGAACCTTTAAGAGGGTTATTTTTTAGGCTAAAGGCCTGCAAAACCTCTCCTCCATCACCACCCTTCAACCACCATCACCACCATCGACCGCCACCGTTATAATCAAAGTTCTTGAAGAAGTTAGATAGTCCTTGGATGATAGTTCCATCATTGTTCTTATAGGTTTTGATCCATAAAAGAAAGCATAGTTATAGTGTTTATTTCGAATCTACTAAGCGATTGTGACGAAATGTTCATAAGTTTTCCGGACTGTGCTTTGAATAAAATAAATGTATCTTGGGAAATTCCTTGTGAATCACCATACTTTGCTCTTGGAATTGTAATGAATCTTGTTACTCCTTTTGAATAAAAATGTTTGTTAATCATTGAAGAATGTTATGTGTTTTGTTACTTGATCATGGCGTAATGTATTAGTTTGTTTTTAGCATTATGTGATCTTGGATATGGAGCATTTGGATATGTGTTTATTGAATTGGTAAAACATATTTTATACAAGAATATAGGCCGAAAGGGTTCTTTTATATATGTGTTTAATCATTCCACTTAATATATTGGTTATAATAACTTATAAAGGCCGAAAGGATTTGTTGTTATTAATCGATATAATCACTAGTTATATTTAAAGGCCGAAAGGATTTATAACTTGTGATAACTCTATTTTCTAAACTTATAAACACTATTCCAAATACATCATTATCTAAGTGATCATTGCCTAAACAAACATACCTTAATCATTTGATTGAATCATCCTTTTATTGCTTTCTTTGCATTATTCGATATATGCTCGTCTTGGTTAATTTGATCCGTGACAATCATCTTAGCCTTAGCACCTTAATTACAAACTGTGAAAACTTCAATTCCCGTGGAACGACCTGGACTTACCTAAAGCTATACTATACACGAACGGGTATACTTCCCGAGTGTTGTGTTTTTAGTAAAAATCGGTATTTCTAGTATTATAAATTTAAAGCTTGGAAAACACACATCAAGTTTTTGGCGCCGCTGCCGGGGAATTGTTTAAGTTGTTATAGT
Source organism: Tanacetum coccineum (assembly GCA_026074375.1). Taxonomy (NCBI): domain Eukaryota; kingdom Viridiplantae; phylum Streptophyta; class Magnoliopsida; order Asterales; family Asteraceae; genus Tanacetum; species Tanacetum coccineum. The sequence continues at coordinate 21,878 of BQNB010033773.1, read as the reverse complement.
TTGTTGCTTATTTCTGGTGCTATTTTGTTTTAAAAAAAAATTCAAACCCGCTGTACCGTTTTCTGGCAAACGGAAACCAAAAATCATTTTTCTCCAGGAAGTACGCCGCACATCTTATTTGTGCGCCGGTTTTCCTGTAAACCCAGAAAGTACGCCGCACTTTCTGCAGATTTTTCACAAACAGAATTTTGTTTCAAAAACCAAAACCCCCCAATCTGCTAGTCTTAGGTTCTATAATCATTTAGAATTGAATTTTATCTGATTATATGTCTTGTGTATTTGTAATTATCTAGTTATCATAATATTCCAAAAAAACACAAAATTTCCCAAAAAGCCGACGCACTTTTCCTAAGTACGCCGCACTCTACCTATCCAAAAAAATATTTTCTTTTATTTATTTATCCTTATTTGCTATATAATTAAATTAAAATATATATATAATATATAAATTTAAAAAATTAAAAAAATATATATATATGAAAATAATTTCCTTTATTTTGAATATTATCCTATTAACCTTAATTATATATATAAAAATGTCTTTTTGCAAAATGCTTAACGTATGTATAAATCCCCTATCTTTCTGAATACAACTTGTGAATCTAATATATAAATTAAATAAAAATTTAATAACAAGGACTTGTAAATTTAAAATTATCAAAAAAGAATACATTCAGATCGAATCACTCAAATCTTCAACTCATCATTCCTCCGTTAACGAATTTGTCGTCATAAATATACCCGAAGAGGATGTTGAACCCAAACAAATAATTCTCGATCCTGATGATCAGCCTATGTGGGAAAGTGCTAAGACTGTAGCACCGACTCCTAATTCTGCCATTATTCAACTCGATGTTGATGACAACTTTGTTATCAATAGTACTCACTTAAATATGATTCGGGAAAATAAATTCGATGGTTATCTGCGGGCCGATCCGCATGACCACATCCGTGAATTTCTCGCAATCTGCAACATGTTCAGATATGGCAAAACTCAAAGTGAAGCTGTCAAGCTTATGATCTTTCCCTTATCCTTGTGCGATAAAGCTAAAACATGGTTTAACAAACTTAATGAAGAGTCTATAATATCGTATGAACAAATGAGAAGAGCTTTTATAAACAGATTCTTTCCACCTTCGTTATTTAACTGTCTTTTACTTGAAATCAGAAATTTCTCTCAAAACATATGTGAAAGATTAACTGAAGCTTGGTTACGACTGAAAAGCATGCTTTGAAAATGCCATGGGCACTGTTTGACCAAATGAGCTATTATTCAAATATTCTATCACGGTTTAGACGAACCCACTCAGGCATTCCTGAACGTAATAGCTAGAGGAATTTTCCTTTACAAAAGTCCTAATCAAGCTTTTCAATTTCTTGATGACAAAGTCCTTTTCGAACTTGACTGGTCCACTAGATCTCAGAACGATCATCATCAAAAATTTATTTCCTTCGCCGATGGAAGTGATAGTAATACTAATAATTCTTGATTTATGGAAAAATTGAAGGCTATGGATTCTCAAATTATAAGCTTAAATGAAGAATTGCAAGATGTACGTAACAAATACAATAAGCTTAGAGAGGGAAACACTTCTAAAAACATCATTACATCCAATCTGAAGAATATCAAAACCAAAATTCTCATGATTCGTACTCTCATCAATCCTATCATGATGATTCTGAGAAATCACTAACAAAATTAAACAATGATGTGAGAAATGATCTCGAAGATTTCAAAAGACGTATCCGTAGCATGAGAACTGTTCATGATAAACTTTTTACCAGAGATGATCTTAAAACCACTGGTGTTTTACCTAATAAAAAGTCTAAACCCATCAACTAAGAACCTCAATCTAAAACAGATCTTGAAAAATAAATCACAAAATTCTTGGATGGTCAAAGAGTTACAAATATGTTTTTCAAAAACAATGTTAACGATATGATTTTAAAGATGAAGCAAAATGAAAAGAATTTCCAAACTAAAATTAAAAAGATGGAAAGAAAAATGGATGAGTGTTCGAAATCTCAGAACATATCTTCAGAACAAACCGATAGGACTGAACTTCAACCTCATCCTCAAGCTCAAACCGAACATGTGAATGTCGTATTCACCGGGAATGGAAAGTCCGATGATTCTCTGAAAACTCAAAAAGATCCACTACCTCCTATCATCGTTAACAATAAAACCGAAAAAGACCGCCCTATTAAGACATCAAAAAAGGGATATCACGTGGTCAAAACAAAAGAATATCCATTCCGTGAGTACATTCCAAAAATACCGTATCCTCAAGCTTTAAGAGTGGATCATTCCCACTTGAACTGTATCATTAGGAATCTTAAATTGAGTTAAGTATAGTAATAATAATAATAATAATAATAGTAATAGTAAATAATAATAAACCTATAAAAAATAAAAAACAAAAACTTTGTAGTTTTTAAGTATGTCACGCATTCGGCCGGTGTGTCGCGTATCTCGATTTCTGCATCCAAAAAGAAATTTATCAAACTTTGTGGGTGTGTTCGCTAGAAACCCTCACGAGACTATAACTCGTCCACTCAGGACATCGAGGGGTTTAAAGGCTTGTTGCATGCACTAAATGCAACCGTGGTGCCTACGAAAGTGCGCTTTTGTATTTAATGTTTTTCTTGTAGTTGTGTTTATTATGCAGATTAAATAAAACAGGTGGAGCTTGGATTGGTGGTTGGCATTTTACACTTGGAAACTTATATAGTTGGAGTATTATATTACATGTGGTAGAATACACATGCTTGGCGTTTCGTTTTGCGCCATATCCTTCATAATTCAGTAAAGCACTTATGAGCCCCGGGAAGTTTTAATTTTACTCATAATGCTCTACTTAAGTGTGGAGGAGCTCTCGCTCCTCACTAAAAAATAACATAATGGAATCACTCAAGGATAGCTCCAACGCAGCTATATCTCTCTATACCCTGGGAAGTACTGTTTTCCCTTAATTTCCCTATTTTCTATATTTATCAGTTCTCACATTGAGGGCAATGTTCAACTTAAGTATGAAGGGGTAGAAAATAGGAAAAATTATTCATGTCCCTCCACGTTTGCCCTGCAGAAATTTTCAAATTTTCAACTGATATTTTCTCGAAGATTTAAAAAAATTTAAAATTTATATATTGCTTTTCCAAAAACTTAAAAAATGCGTACGCTTAGTAAGGCAAATCTAACCTTATTGACATTTTAACTAGCACAAAATCAACCCACTTAAATTGTAAGGTTCGCCTCTAGATATTAAGGAATTCGGGTATCTATCTTTGATACCTAAGATAATTGATACCTAAGATAATTAATGCCTTTAGCTTGTTCGAGTTAAGGAGTGAGCAATCATATGTATCTATTCCATCGTTATGGATGTGTATATGTGGTTTTGTCGCCTTATTGGTTAAAAGTTATATGTGTGAGCCGGTAATTTAGTAGCTCTAGAACTTGTGCTTTATCATCATTACTAGACAGCAGTGAGGTTAATTTATAGACAAAGTCGTATGATAAGAGGTGAAATAAATCCATATGCAATCATGTATCTGTAGCACTCGCTTTTAGTGTTGAGATCCCCAAAGTATCCAAAGAGCAAGAAAAATATGATCGATGAAGAAGAAGTTTTGTGCCAGCCTTAGTTATCGCAGTATCTAGAATGAAAAGAAATCTTCAAAGAAAAAAACAAAAAAAGAAGAAAAAAGAAAAAAAGAAATAAAAGGAAAGAAATAAAAGTTCAAAGTATAAGGCAAAGTTTTGGCACATGGAATCAAGTTTATGTTGTTCACCCCCATCATTATCACGTTTTGCCTCTTTGAGATTTCTGTCAAGGTGCTCACGCCGCAACGGGCATGTTTATGTGTCTAGTACAAGCATATGGTAGCGACCTAGATTATATATGTGTGCAATTGAGTGACTTCACAAATATAAAACCCTATCTGAGTGACTCGTGTGAATTCAAAAACAAACACTTTCCCTATGTGAGGTGCTCTGTTATATGTCTATGCCTGAAAAGTTATAAAACTGGGAAACACTTATTAATGCTAAAAATGATTTTTTTTCTCCACGTCACGATAAATGATCTTGTTTTATCGCTTTAATTGCTTGAGGGCAATTGGCAAATAGCTAAGTGTGGAGGGATTTGATAACGCCTAAATTATACATGTTTTCGGCGGCGTTATTTGCATTTATTTGATCATTTCTCGTAAACTTTCGGTACTTAATCAAGTATATTTGCTATTATATGTTCTAGGTACGTGTCGTGGAAGAAAACTGAAGAATACACGAAGATTTGAAGCTTAAATGAAGAAATAACTGAAGATAAAGATTCCCTGACACATGTCCACTGTTTTGGCCATAACTTGAGCATACGAATCTCCGTTTGACGCAATTTGGCGCCACGAGTCACGGGAATGAATTCTCTACAACTTTAATTTTGGTCCAAGAGCTGAAATTTCCACCCAAGTGTGGGCAAATGTAAAAAAGTGGCGCACTTTTCCATCTGACAAAAATTAAAGGAAATTAAATGCAATTAAATGCCAACTGCGTTAACACCCGAAGTGCTGCGCACTTTTATGCAAGTGGGGTACACTTTTGCCCCAAAAAACCCTATAAATAGCCTCTCATTCCTCCCATTCTTCACACATCCAACACAAATCATCCCACTTAGTGTGGAACCTTTAAGAGGGTTATTTTTAGGCTAAGGCCTTGCAAAACCTCTCCTCCATCACCACTATTTCACACCACCAATCACTACCACCCACATCGTTACGCCACCGGAATATTAAAAGTTCTTGAAAGAAGTTGGATAGTCTTGGTTGAAAGTTGTTCATTGTTCTTAGGGGGGTTGTTTTTTTTTGACATTAAAGAAGGGGCCCCCCAAGTCTATAGTGTTATTTCGAATCTATAAGCGATTGTGACGAAATTGTTCATAGTTTCCGGATTTTGCTTTGAATATAATAAAGTGTTCTTGGGAAATTCTTGTGAAATCACCATACTTTGCTCTTGGAATTGGTATGAATCTTGTTACTCTTTTGAATATAATCTTTGTTGAATCATTGATGAATGTTATGTGTTTTGTTACTTTGATCATGGCGTAGTTGTATTATGTTTGTTTTAGCATTAGTGCTTCTTTGTCATGGAGCATTTGGATATGTGTTTATTGAAATGGTTAAAAATGATTTTCTAAGTGTAAAGGCCGAAATGATACTTATAAACTTATGTTTTATCATTCCATTATTATATCGGTTAGAGATAACTTTATAAAGACAAAAAGGATTTGTTGTTATTAATCGATATAATCACTAGTTATTATTTAAAGGCCGCATTGGATTTATAACTTGTGTAATTATTTTCTAAATTATAACACTATCCTAAAACACTTCATTTTCAAAGTGATCATTGCCTAAAACAACTTACCTTAATCATTTTGATTTTGAACATCCTTTTATTGTTTTCTTGCATTATTCGATATATGAATCTTCTTGGTTAATTTGATCCGTGTACAATCATATTAGCCTTAGCACCTTTATTACAAACGGTTGACAATCTTAATTTCCCGTAGAGGACGGACCTGGACTTACCTTAAGCTATACTATACACGAACGGGTATACTTCCCGAGTGTTGTGTTTTAGTAAAAATCGGTATTTCTTAGTATATAATTTAAAGCTTGGGAAACACACATCAAAAGTCGGAGCTAAAGACGTGTGCATCTTGAATGGACCAACCCGCACCCCATTTAATGGGCTGGATCAGCCCATTATTATCTAAAAAGTCTTACAAGTTAAAAAAATCCCTAAATCCTAAAAACCGGCCCAAAAAAAAACTTTATAAGCCCATTAGGACTTAAACCTTACGCCTTTAACGGATTACACCATTAGTCCTTAAGGGTTTGCATCGTTAGTCCTTAGGGACTAACACTGTTAGTCCCTACACCCTTAACACCATTACCCTTTTACCTTAACACCTATTACCCCAAAACATATAAAACCTCATCCCGCCAAAGCCCAAATCCCACTATTCATCTGTTTCTTTCCCTATCCCCTGCACCACGACAAAATAAAATCACACCCCCTTAACCTAAACCCCACCCCCAGATGAAGACAAGGGCACTATAGCAATCCCATGTAAGTTGTATTGGATCGAACGAATATTAGCGGTATGTGATGATGAGGGTTGACGACAGACAAAGAAGAATCCATTGGCCTAAGATTCGAATGCTTGGGTGAGCTACTCTCAACTTCTCCTCATAGAAGAAACACACAAGCTCAAGACCTAGAACCTTCTCTACTCGTATATATATAGAAGACTAGTTTCTTTATTTGGGGGATGTAGTTTTTTATCTAGTTTTTAATAGCTTATTTATTGTATTATTTACAGTAATCTTAGTATTTTAAAATCAGCTTATGTAACTTTTTCTTTAAGTATTGTAACGTTTTAAGAATAATAAAATTTTGAGTTTTTATGATTCATTGTTTTCTTATGCTAATGCATTAATATGTTTGAAAATGGTTTATAAGCTAATAAGCTCTTGTGTAATCTGTTTTATTTAGCCTGTACAATACTGTTAAGTGTTTAAGAAAAGTTCACTCAAAAAAATCACCCTCAAAGTACCATAGATTATTTGGAAGAAAAGCCAATCTGAAAGGGATTCTTTTAAGACCACCACTAGCTATCTATGATAAGCTTGGGTGCTTGTTGAATAGATCTAAGGGAGGCCTTTTATGCCCTTGTTTAAGCAAAGGGCCTTGTAAGTTTCATTTTTACCTTTTTAGCTTATTTAGCCTGTTGATTATTTAGTGCTTATTTATTGCTTATTTTCTGCTTGTTTTTGCTTATTAATGCTTATTTATGCTATTTATTGCTTATTGATGTTAGTTTGTCGTTTTTAGCTCTTTAGTTCAAGTTTTAGTCATAAATTGTCATTTATTTAGTTAAAACAGATTATTCTCATTTGCTTATTTTAAGTGCTTATCTTTGTGTTCTATTTGCTTATTTGTACTTATATTACATAGTTATTAATCTGTTTTCAAAAATTAATGCTTTTCTAAGTCTGTTATAAGTTTAATATGGAAAATCAGTTTTTAAAGGGGTGTTTGGCACAAGCAGTACTAACTTGTGTTAGTACTGCCTAAGCCATTTTGGCCTTTTAGTCAATTTTAACAAGCTTTAATTTAGTCCTTAAGTCAGCTTTTGAAAGTTTTTAAAGTCTAAATTCTAAGTTTAAGGTTTGATGAACTCATAGCTTGAATTTGAGCTTTTCTAGTTTGGTATCCTAGCTTATTTGCTTAGATATTGATTTATTGCTTTTAGGAGTTGTTTCTTACTTGTTTTAGATTCATAATACAGTAGAAAAGAGTTAATATGAGTTTGCATTTATCCACTGTGTTTCAAGTAAAAATCTGTCAAGTCTTTAAGTTTCATTTTTTAAGTTTAAAAGTCTAATTTTAATAGCAAATTTAGATTAGTTAAAGTTAGTTTTAGAATATGAAATTGACAACACAAGCTTATTGGCTTACAAGCTTAATCTGTTTGTGCTTTTTAGAAACTTAGAACAGCTTTTACTAGCTTAAAAATAGGGCTGCAAAAGCCATTCTATCTTAAAAAGCCAAAAATCAATAGGTAGTATGCCATTTTCCTTTCCCTTTTTAGCTTATTTCCTTTAATGTTTAGCTTATTTATTTGCTTATTTGTGTTATTAGCTTAAAGTTATTTACTTGTTTTCACTTTTTAGCTTTTTCTCTTTGTTTATTTGCCCTTTATCTTAGCTCAAAGTAGTGGTTTAAGTTTTAAAATATGTTTTTAAGTCTACTGTCTTAATTCTTTTAGGGTGATTTTCCAGCTTATTTGTTTGCTTAACTCTAGTTCCTAGTGCTTATTAGGTATAGGTTAGGATTTGTTTTTAGCTTATTAACTTTACATTTGCTTTTCAAGACTTAAAAATTTAAAACAGTTAGCTTAAAAGACTTATAATAGAAATTAGTCAAAACTGTCATTTTAAATGGCTTATTTCTAGCTTATTATTAAGTTTTGTCAAAAGTCATTTCATTAAAGTTAGTCTTAAAACATTTAGGAGTATAGGGAGGCCTCAGTTTCGAACCCGGGACCTCAACCTTAACTCCCAAACGTTTTAACTCACACCTCCACTACCAACTGCCCTTGGGACTTTTTCATTCATAGTTGGTCACATTTAATATTTAAACCTCTTTTGTCCAGTTTGCTTATCCGAGCTTTTTAGCTTTTTAACAGCTTATTTGTTCAGCAAATTTTTCAGCTTTTATTTTTCTTAAGTTCTTCATAGTCCAAAGTATTTTTCATAATTTTTTTTAGATTTTTAATAATTAGTTTACTATTTTTAATATTTTAATTAGATTAAAACTGTTTTTAATTCATAAAAAAATAAATAAAGTCAAAAAATATAATTCTATTTTTTAAAATTTTGATTAATCATTTAGGACTGTTAAAAAATAAATTTGCATTTTTAGGGTTAGAATTTTAAGATTTAAGTTTTTAAGGCTCGGGTTTTGAATCCCGTTATTGTTTTCGTATTTTAACTTTAATTGCTTTCGTTTTAGGCTTGCTTTTATTTATTTTTGCATATTACTTGTAGAAATAGACTCCCAAATCAAATATTGATCATTCAAACACGCGATCACGAACTTAATCATGATTTTCAATTCACGCCTCGTCGGAAAACGACTCGGGAAGGTTTTTGGATTTACTTTGGTTAAAAGTAATCTTTTAAAACCCTTACGGAATACTTACTCTCTCTTATTAATTGATATTTTGGTACTAGTTATATAAATATATATATATATATATTATAGTCTAAGTTTTCAAGAACCAATTTTTGGCGCCGCTGCTGAGGAGGTTGTGAAACGATTATTGTTTACATTTGAAGATTAGTGTTTGAAGACCCTTCCCTGTGAAGTTATCGCTTTCATTTATGAATATTTTCTTCTATTATCAAGTAATCAAAAATTCCAAAAAAAAAATTAAAAACAACAAAATCAACCGTTGTGTCACTTGTGAATTCGGCTCACCTTTAGATTACAAACTATAAGAGAGGTATAAGGAGGGT
>BQNB010033772.1:11460-52065 GCA_026074375.1 Tanacetum coccineum | reverse complement strand
TGAAAAAGACCGTTTGTTTTTGTTCTAATTAAGTACTTCTTTCATTTTTGTTTCTTTATCTTTTTACTAGTGTTTTTTATGTTTTGGTCTGTTTTTTTACGTTTTCGTCAGTTATTTTACGTTTTCGTCAGCTTTTTTTACGTTTTCGTCAGTATTTTAACGTTTTCGTCAGTTTTTTACGTTTTCGTCTCTTTTTTTACGTTTTCGTCAGTTATCTTACGTTTTTGTCAGTTTTTTTTACGTTTTCTTTAGTTTTTTTACGTTTGCGTCAGTTTTTTACGTTTGCATCAGTTTTTTACGTTTTCGTCTGTTTCTTTAACGTCTTCGACAGTTATTTTACGTTTTCATCTTTTTTTACGTTTTCGTCTGTTTTTTTACGTTTTCGTTATTTTTTTACGTTTTCGTCGATTTTTTTACGTTTGGGTCAGTTTTTTACGTTGTCGTCTGTTTTTTTACGTTTTCGTCAGTTATTTTACGTTTCCGTGAGTTTTTTTACATTTCCGTTAGTTTTTTACGTTTTCGTTAGCTTTTTTACGTTTGCGTCTGTCTTTTTACGTTTTCGTCAGTTTTTTTTACGTTTTCGTCAGTTATTTTATGTTTTCGTCCTTTTTTACGTTTTCGTCTGTTTTTTTACGTTGTTGTACTTTTACGGACGAAAACTTGAAAAAAGGAGGAAAACGTAAAAAACGTGCGAAAACGTAAAAAAACGGAGGAAAACGTAAAAAGACAGACGCAAACGTAAAAAGACCGCCGCAAACGTAAAAAGAAGGGCGAAAACGTAAAAAAACGTACAAAAACATAAAAAACGGACGAAGACGTAAAAACAGGTAAAAAGTTAATAAAAAAAAAAAAAGACAAAAACGTAAAATAACAGACGAGAACGTAAAATAACAGACGAGAACGTAAAAAAACAGACGAACACGTAAAAAAACTGACGAAAAGAAAAAAAACGGACGAAAACGTAAAAAGGGACAAAACGTAAAAAACTGACAAAACGTACAAAACGGACGAAAACGTAAAAAACCGAACAAAACGGAAAAAACAGACAGAAACATAAAAAACCGGACGAAAACGTAAAAAAACATATGAAACGTAAAAAAACGGACAAAACGTAAAAAACAGACAAATACATAAAAAACAGACAGTAAAAATACTGACGAAAACGTAAAAAAAAGACCAAAACGTAAAAAAACTGACGGTAACGTAAAAAAACTGACGAAAACGTAAAAAAACTGACAAAAACGTAAAATTATTGACAAAAACGTAAAAAAATAGACGAACGTAAAAAACTGACGAAAAGACGAAAACGTAAAAAAACTTACGAAAAGGTAAAATAACAGACGAAAACTTAAAAAACTGACAAAAACGTAAAAAAAACTGACAAAAATGTAAAATAACTGACGAAAACATAAAAAACTATTATATATCGTAGAAAAACGTAGAAATCGTAGAAAACGGATTAAAATGGATGAAAACGTAAAAAAAGTACAAAAAAGATTAAAGACGGTTGAAAACGTATAACCCCAAAAAAGTATGAATTATTTAATGAGGTTTGCTAGAACCACATAATATTTACAAAGAAACATCTACACAATGATGTGGCAAGACATATGGACCAATTATTACTTTATTGTTTCACTACTCGGGGGTGACCGATTCTTTTTCTAATATCGCATTCTAGTTCTTTGACCTTCTGTCTGTAGCTCGTTGTCTTTGATTCTTCATTCTTTGAGATCATTGTACATTATGTAGATAACTTCAAGATTTGTCCCTTAGGCTTGAGCGATCTTTGAGCTTTCTTTGAGATCATCATCCATCATAAATCTCTTGATTATCCTTGTAGAGTGGCATTGCCTTCATGTGATGTTGTGACCTTCGGACCGGCATGCTCACACTTTTCTTGATCATGACATAACTTATCAGAGTAGCGGAAGCTGTGTTGTAGGTCTTTTGGTTGTCATGGTGTCTTTGATTGAAAACATTAAGTGTGAGCATGGGGCTGTGAATTGACTCCACTGGAACGAGGTATCTCCATTTCCACCATAACTTGATCCTGTAATAAAACAGTTAGCAATAAAGCATGTGGACGAATTTGGCTTTGTCATTCGCCCGAGTCTGGTTGGATTAACCTCCGGATCCGTGAGGACCGACCTGTGATCAGATAGATTCATCTTAAGAAGAATCTCCTTGACAGGATTTCCAGTATAAGTATCGGATCATTTGATGTGTAACCATCAAGTTCTCCATACTTGCCTGTTCTCTGTATCGGAACGTCTCAAAGCAGACAGCACGATAAGAGTGAATCGGTTAGTTACTATCTTACCGATTAAAGAGAAAATTTGATTTGAAAATCAATCGACGTGTCGTTTGAGAAAGTATTTTGTGACACATCGAGAGTTTTTTATAGCACAAAATCAAATTTCATTGGAAACACATTTGTTTTGAAAGAAGTTCACAGTCGATGTGCTAGAAAATCAGTTGTTGAGCACATCGAAAGGTTTTCCAAAACGATTCGTCAATTCACAACCTGGAAGAAGTTTGATTCATAAAGAATCGCACCATTGTTTCTTTCTAGTTTTCATAAGTTCGATCCTCAAGAGGATCTCACATGTCACCTACCAAGAGCTTGTTTGATGTTGGCTCTAGAAGGATTTCCATCTTCATTGTGAGTACTTTCGTATCACTCGGATGTTCTGGCAATACCACGAGGATAATGCGAAGGACTCTTAAGATCTTTACTTGTTATCAGATAGTGTGATGAACAAGCATAGTTTGTATTAGTGTCCTAACGAGATTTAAGGATGATCTCATGGCTCTAGACTCAATAGTGCATTTTTGGTATTTAGTAGTCGGAGGCTGGAGCAGACTGCCACCTTTTCAATATCATCTAACTCGGAGTGAGATAGACGATAGCAATGTATTGAACTCTGTGAGAAATGAAACAAGAATCCTTTGAGGGATCTTGAGTGGCTAGGGAGGGTTGTGCAGCGTATCACTGGGTCCATGATACTTATCTTCAATGTCAGCAATCAACCATGTGATTCTGACAGCATATGTAGTGACCCGGTTTCTACCTAATGTTTAAGGAGGGCTGCTTTCTTTTCACCCTTTATCTTAACATTTCTTTTTCATTCTTCAACCCCTCAGTGCGTTACCAAGACTTCAATATCTAGAACCTTGTGGGTTTATACCATTACTAGCTTCATCTCATTCCCGTCATCTATTCCCGTATTCTCAACATAACTCCATTGTCAATCATACCTAATGACTTTCTACACTATCTAGTGGATTGTCCCTGGGTAGATTCCTCTGCTCTGGCGGATCGTGTAACGAGTACCAACATAACCAATCCTTATAACTCCGATAAAGGTAATTACAGGGTCAGGTCTTTTGGTACAGTTCACCTTCGCCATAAAACCATTTGAAAATCAATCAAGGTACTTGTGATATAGATACAAAGCCATTGTATCTTGATTGTTTTGATTCATGAACTGCAACCTCCTCAACATGTGCGTCGATATTCGAATTTTTTACACATGAATGGAGGAGTACCTGCTTGATTCTTAATAGATCACACTTTTATCAGATTTAATATTGTAAAACACAGTTCTCATCCCCTGATCAAAAATTTCTAAACCATTGAGATTTAGGACTCAAATTGATTTAAATATGTTTAGAAAAATTTAGGAGAAAATGTGTCTGATTAAATCAGCCGATATTGGAACCTATAAATGCTACCCCATTAATTAAAGAGGAACTCGTTAGTGTCATACATGATGAGTTTATAAATTATTTAGAGTTTAACAAGAAACTCATTAAAAATTCATTAAACTGACACATAACACTGATTACCACACTTCTTATTAATGTACAAGATTGTGTATGAGACAGGACCTGAAATATTCAAACTTAAAGTGGCATAGTCAGTTTGTCCATGTTAGCAATCTGTAGTCCGTCTCGATACTCTCCAGATGGAAGTTGTCTTAGCTTTCTCCCGAACCAGCAATCCTTTCTTGAGAAGACACAACAAATATTCGAAGTACACAAATAATTCGAAACCATAACATCAAAGTCAATTAAGACCCTGATGAACGTATTTCTCCTTACAAGATAGTGATGATATAAATTGAAACACCAAGGTTGCTAAGCTCGATGTCACAATATTCCTCTAAATAGCCGTAATGATAATACCTAAGGTCAACAAAGTCTTGGATGTAACATTTCTTCCGTGCAGGATAATGACTATCTCAAGGTATCCTCATACTTAAGCAAACCTATTGAACCTCTTTGAAAATAAATCTACTCCTTCGAAATAACTTAATTGATTAACTTATAGGGGAAATACTAATCGAATCAGAAACATATCTTCAACTTCAAGGCTTCTAAAAACTACATAGTTATTTCCAAACAAACCTAAGCATTTTAAAACTATAGTGTTGGCAATATTGATCGAATGTAGTTATAAAGCCTAACCCCTAGTCTAGAAATTATTTTAAGCCACTAAAGTTTAACAACATATGACAAATAACCTGGATTTAAAACACTCCCACAAGTTCTATTCTGTTAAGATAAACTTTTTCCATATAATTACCATGACATGTTGAAGATAATTCGAAAACACATACTCCCCCTCGAACAAAAGAACCCTTATTCTAATTAAAGATCTAATGTATTATTCCGAGTTGTCGAGAATATTCTTGAAAATCTGTTTGTATTGTCGAAAATTTAATTCTGATTTGATTAGAACACATTTCAAATGATTAACCCTAACTTGATTAGTGAAATCCAAAATTTGAGAAAAAGTCCGTTCGGGTTATTAAAACTTATGCCAATGGCAATCTAGGACCTTTCTGATGTACGTTAAACGAAGTACGTACCTAATTGCCATATGTTTCAATTCTAGATTTCCCAAAAGGTTGAATCACAAAACATCTAAAGTCCAAAATGGTTAAAAATAAATTAAACTTCTCCTTTAATCATGATATAGTAGTCAAACCTTTTCCGTTTACTCCTTGATTATTCAAAAAGATCATTTTGAAAGAATTATTAGCACATTTCCTCCCCTCAAATAATATCCCATTTTCTATTTAAAGAGCTGTAGACATTGTTTGAGTGATAGAAAATTATTTTAAAAAACTTTTTCTGATGAGAGACTTAGATGACTGATTAAGTTTTGAAAGACAACACCTTTTCTGCCATGGTTAACACAAATAATTTTTGAAGAATCATAGAAGAAAACTTATTTGGTTAAAAAGAAGACTTCTCTTCTTTATCAAGAAATAATATACTAAAGCGTATATTAGATCGAGGTTGCAAGGATATAAAGTAATCCATGCCCGGGAGAACTTAATCACCCGTTGTTAGGAACATCCATCTTTTTGGCGACGTGCTTTCCTCATTTTGAAAAGCGGGTTGCAGTCTGTAATAACTACAAGCCATTAAGACATGTTTTGAAAGGTTTAAACTTTCGTTCGAGCTTTATTTAAAGACCCGTGTCATTATTGAATGACATTTCTAGGACCGTAAATGTTATTGATAAATGGAAGACATGTCTTGAAGACAACTATTTTTGGCATTTTCTATTTTCTGGTTTTTATGGGTTTTTGATGGTTTTATATTTTTGTATTTTTCTTTTTGGGTTTAAGTATGTACATGTTTACATAGGATACTTGAAGCCAATCCGTCACTCATCCTGATTATCCTGAATACTTTTGAGTGTCTCCGGCTTCATACACTTCATGCCAAGCCTCAGGAGAATGAATTCGAATCGTTCTCTGGGCAGCGCCTTAGTGAATATATCCGCCAGTTGATACTCTGTCCTCACGAAATACAACTCAACCACTCCTTTTTCCACTTGTTCTCTGATGAAATGATGTCGGATGTCGATGTGTTTAGACCTGGAGTGCTGAACGTTGTTGCAGCAGAGGGCTATGGCACTCTTGTTGTCACAGTACATAGGGATGCGATTGTAAGCGAAGCCATAATCTGATAATTGAGATCGCATCATAGGATTTGGGCACAGCAACCAGACATCGCGATGTATTCAGCCTCTGTAGATGAGATGTACGTGCTAGTTTGCTTCTTTGATGACCAGCTGACTAACTTATCACCAAGGAACTGAGCACTGCCAGATGTACTTCTGCGAGTGTCCTGACAACCTGCATGATCTGCGTCTGCGTATGCTGTTAGTGCCATGGCGGTGTCTTTCGGATACCAAAGACCCATATTGATGGTTCCTTGGAGATACCGAAAGACCCGTTTAACTGCCTCAAGGTGCTTTTTAGTGGGCCTAGATTGATATCTAGCACACATGCACACAGCAAATACTAGGTCAGGTCTACTGGCTGTGAGGTACATCAGGGACCCAATCATGCTGCGATATTTGGTCTGGTCAACAGGGGTCCCTGAGAGGTCTTCATCCAGTTTTGTTCGCTCCACCATAGGAGTGTCAACAGGGTCACTTTTATGAAGATCAAATTTCTTTAAAATCTCATTTGCATATTTAGATTGATTAATGAAAATGCCTCTAGGATTTTGAGAAATTTGTAAGCCTAAGAAAAATGATATTTGACCCATCATCGACATTTGAAATTTAGAACTCATTTCATTAGAAAAACGGTCACAATCTTTGGGGTCGGTCGAGGCAAATATGATATCATCAACATATATTTGAACATGAAGAGTGTGTTTGCCTGTTTTCCGAATGAACAAGGTTGGATCGACGACACCCTTGGAGAATCCTTGTGCCAGAAGAAACTTTGACAAAGTGTCATACCATGCCCGGGGAGCCTGTTTTAACCCGTAAAGTGCTTTCTTCAGACGATAGACATGATGTGGACGTTCTGGGTCAACAAAGCCTTCCGGTTGGTGGACATAGACTTCTTCTTTGAGCTCGCCATTTAAGAATGCAGTTTTCACGTCCATTTGATAAACTGTCATGTTTTTGCTGGCGGCATTGGCAATGAATATCCTGATTGCTTCAAGACGAGCAACCGGGGCGAAGGATTCTTCAAAATCTAGACCTTCGCTACGAAAAATTCTGAAAAATTTACAAAAAATACTAGACTTTATAAAGTTCCTACGAAAAATAAGAAACAAATATAAGCTTAATGAATAAGCCCGTAATAAGCTTATTTCAGCTTATAAGCCTATAAGTTACAAACACCCTTAAGTACTAGTGCCCTTGAGTCTTTAACGAAAAAGACCCAAGGGCGCAGTGGTAGAGTGTGTATGTAAAAGGGGGTTTGTATCGCTTGGTCCCGGGTTCGAGTCTTGCTCACCCGGGCCAAGTGTCTTTCCCCCTTTTTTATTTTTTTTGAAAACTCTAGGGTAGAAAGTGTAAAAGAGGAAAGTAAAGGGTAGGCGGGTAAACTTTCTAGATTTTACACTATAGAATAAATGGGTGCCCCTAAACTTTGAGAAAAGAACTAAACAGACCCTACGATACTAGCTTATTTTTGCTTATTGAAAAAGTGAGATTCAGCTAAAACTTAAAACTACAAACTTATTAAAGAGCTTAATCTCTACAACTTTAACAAAGGGACTTTCTACTTTTAACAACTAAATAAGCTAGAAAATAAGCTTTTTGAAATCTGTCACAGAAACTTGACTTTTCCCTAACTTTTTGGTTTTTGGCTTATTTCTAGCTTAATACTTGATGAAAATGAGAAACAAAAGAAGCTATGTAAAGCTTAAGATGTGCACTAAAGGTTTCTAAAAAGTAAAAGGCTATTAGTTAACAAGATTATAAAAAGATTTGATAGTAAAAAGTGAAAGGTAAATCTTATTACTGAATTAAAGCTTTTACCAATAAGCTAACTAGCTTATTTCTTAATTCTAGAAACTGACAATTTGAAAATAAGCTGTACTATTGTTATAAAACTAATTCTAGATAAAAGGATTCAAAATTTACAATTAAGAACTAAGTAATCAAGAAGAAAATAAGCATGAAATCTAAGTTGCTTTTGTTGCTGCTGATGCACTTTGTTGCTGATGCAATTGGCAAGGAACAAAGAGTGTAGACTTAGCTTTTTCAATGAGAACTTATTTAACCAACTAAATGTATATATCTAGACTTGCTTTAAAAAACTTTGAACTCTAAAAAGCTATAAAACTCTTTAAACTAAAAGTACTCCACAATCTAAGTGCCCTGGTGCAAGAGAAACTTATTAAGCTCTAAAATTTTGAATCTTACTAACTAACTTCTAAAACCTGTTTAAAACTTAATCATATAACCTAACTCAACTTTATAAAGAATTTTGACAAAATGCTGTTGACTTTAGGAGTCAAACACAGCCTAATCCAAACACTCCTTAATCTAACTGTCAAAACTAATCTTGCACTTAAATTCTAATTTCAAGCTTAATCTCCTAAAACCTTTTATCTACTACTGCTTAAACTAAACTAATGAAACTATTTAAGCTTTTAAATGCCTAGCTTATGTAGAAAATTAAGCTAGTTTCTCTACTAGCTTAACTACTTTTTATGACAGAATTTAAGAGAATGAAAGCTAAAATGAATCCTACTACCAAAGTTTAAAACAAATGCATATTAAAACTATCTCAACAAATTCAGACAGGATTAGGCACAAAGAAGAACTAAGGAATAAGCAATTTGAATTAAGCTAAGATGATTTTAAAATGAAATTTAAAACATGAAACCTGAGTTTTTTGTAGTCTCAGAACCAAAGCCACTCTTGTAGAGTGAGTGGCTTAAAAAGCTTGAACCTAAGTGGCTCCCTAGCCTCTAAACCCGAGCTTTAAGCTCAATAAGCTAATTTTAGCTTATTTACCTTGTTGCTTCCAAAATGAACACAAATGCACTCAAGTGATCATTACTTTGATTTAAATGGATTAGAATGAGTAAATGAATGTCTAAAAAACAGGATTTAAACTAAACTTGAGCTTATGAACAGGAATAAGCTCCAATGAGCTTATTGAGAGCTTATTGGATGAAATTGGCTTAAAATTGAAAACAAAGAACACTTAAACTTGAAAACTGAAATGATATTACTCAAATGATGGAGTACAAGCTTAGAGAATAAACGTACAAGTACTTAAAGCTGCTGTCTAAAAGACTTGAAATAAAATTGCTTAAAAATGAGAAAATACAAACTGAAAATTTAACTAAAAAACTAACTGACTACTTTTGAACCTCTGTCTTCTTCTTCTTTTATAAGCTGGGCAGCTTCTTTGTTGTGTTTGTTTGGTGAGAGCAAACCAAAAAAAACAATCTTGACCCTTAATTCTTCAAAAATTATTCATCACAGCCGTTGGATTTGTTATGGGGAAGTGTGGGATTGCCAAGTGGGATTAGGGGACTAGTGGAGGAGGGGGGAGAGTTTTACCCATGGGGTGGTTTGGGTTGCAGGGTAAAACGGGGGTGACAAACCCGTGAGTTGTGTTGTGTTCAAAAAAGGCGGGAAAAGGTGTTGGGGGAGACAGAGTGTAGGTTTAGTAAAATGGCAGCTTTGGCCCCTTATGGTGTCTTGAGTTCTTGCAACCATGGTCCTTGTGGTTAAATAACTTTGGGGACTTGGCAGGAATAGTCCCCAAAAGTTATAAGACTTATTGCATCACAAGTCCTTGTGATATACAAGTATGGGGACTTGGCAGTTTTGCCCCCCTACTTGTTACTTTGAGTAGATTGCAAAATCAGCCCTTGTCTTTACTTTTCTCTTTTCTTCATTAAATATAAGTTTTAGGGATTGGCAATTTAAGCCCTCAAACTTATATTTCTTCAATTGTTGACTTTTGGATTTGTCGGGGTTGACTTTGACTTTGACCAGTTGACTTTTCTGTTGACTTTTTGACTTGATTGACTTTTCGGCTTCGATTTGGCTTTGTCTTTCACAGTCTTTTCCATTCCGAGTCCGGTTTTGTCGTTTTGGCTTTGTTTTTCGTCCTTTTCTT
The DNA here is from genome assembly GCA_026074375.1 of Tanacetum coccineum. NCBI lineage: Eukaryota > Viridiplantae > Streptophyta > Magnoliopsida > Asterales > Asteraceae > Tanacetum > Tanacetum coccineum. Next base: position 42,154 of record BQNB010033772.1, on the reverse strand, counting down.
AGTTATCCGTTCCTGCACAATACAATTAGCAAAACAAGCGTATATTTGGCATTTTAAGTCCGTTTTTGGTTATTTTAGCTCGTTTTTAAAGGTAAAAGGTATGTGTAATTAAGCACATACCAAAATCCCCCATACTAAGGTATTGCCGTGTCCTCACGCAATGAACTTGACATCCTTTCTCAATATACTTTTGGGTCCTCTGTGCACGATATGATTTTTCAACTTACTTTTGCTGTCGAAATTATCACCTCGGTATCAACACCTCATTTCCACTAAGGATACCGAACAACCTTCTCATCACAAAACGATCAACGGTGGTATTTCGCCAACTAATCCATACCAATGAAGACGTCAAAAGTTACCAAGCTCTAGGGAATTATGATCTATGTCGAGACGGATGACCTAATAATCCTAACGTACAACCTCTAAGAACAACATTTGTTTTTGAAATTCTTTATCAGCAAGTTCTACGGCATATAGTGTCTAAAGTGGTTGGTGTAAACATCAAGCAAAGCACTAAAGGTAGTTGACACAAAACTTTCTCTCGGCACTGAAATCGAACAACATTGAAGCATAACTGTTATTGAGAAGAACGTTACCCGTGAATACATTGAATCAGGTTTGTTCCTCCTCCACCAATGGCGTAAGCTCTCGCCGTAGTTTCGTTACCTCCAGTCTGGTTTCCAGTCTTGTTTCCATTCTTGTTTCTTGTCTGGTTTCCACGGTTCTGATTTCTCATCTTAGGACAATCCTTCCTGAAATGTCCTGGTCTTCCACACTCATAACAAATAATACCCTGCTGATTTCCAACTGGAGCCCTCTGAGTGTTTGGAGCAATAGCAGCCCTACAATCCCTAGTCTGATGTCATAGTCGTCACCTCGGATTATCAACACTTCATCTCCATAAGGTATATGGACGACCTTCTCGTCACAAACGATCAACGCGTGGTATTTCGCCAACCAATCCATACCGATGATGACGTCAAAACTACCAAGTTCTACTGGCATTAGATCTATGTCAAACGGATGACCTAATAATCCTAACGTACAGCCTCTAAGGACAACATTGGTTTATGAATTTCTCCCATCAGCAAGTTCTATAGCATAACTAGTGTCTAAAGTAGCTGGTGAAACATCAAGCAAAGCACTAAAGGTAAAAGACATAAAACTCCTATCGGCTCCCGAATCAAATAACATAGAAGCATGACAGTTATTCAGAAGAAACGTACCCGTGACAACGTTGGAATTAGGGTTTGTTCCACCTCCACCAATGGCGTAAGCCTTCATCATAGCTTCATTACTTCCAGTCTGGTTTCCAGTCTTGTTTCCCTTCTTGTTTCCAGTCTTGTTTCCACGGTTCTAATTTCTCAACTTAGGACAATCTTTTCTAAAATGCCCTGACCTTCCACACTCATAACAAATAATACTCGGCTGATTTCCAACTAGGGCCCTCTGAGTGTTTGGAGCAATAGTAGCCCTACATTCCCTAGCCTGATATCCAACCTTCTTACAGTTTCCACATCTCATAGTACACAACCCTTCATGGTGCAACCTGCACTTGTTGCAGTAGGGGAGAAACCCAACATACCCCTTTCTTTCGTTGTTCCCAGCCGTATCAGCCCTGGCCACATTCTGCCCACTAGTATTTTGCCTCTTGAACGGGAGATGCAGTCCACGGGTTTTCTCCCTAGGTTACTCTCCCATCCTCCCTCTTATTCTCAGCCACGTCCTTGCAGCATAACCCTGGAGCTTCTTGTCCATCAATTGGTTAGCAATGCGTATGGCATATTAGAGTCTAGCCGGATTCGCAGCAATCACATTCCCTTGTATGTTGTCTGGCAAACCTCCAATAAACCTCTCCACTCTGTCCTCCAGGGACCATTCTGCTACACAACAAAATCAACTCCTGAAACCTTTGAGTGTAAGCAGTCAAGTCGTTTCCTTTCACTATCAAATCCCCACAACTCATTCTATTCTCCATCTTTCTGGATTTCAGTCCTTGGAACATACACTTACTGTCATCAACTTCATCAGTTCAACCCAATTCATGGCATATGCCACCTCAACACCAATGGTTCTCTTATGAGAGTTCCACCAAGTCAAAGCACTGTCCTGCAGTGTGCATGTAGCATATTACACTTGATATTTTCTATGGGACATTACTGATATTGAACACAGTCTCCATCCTTCTCAACCATCAGCGGGTCATCCGACCAAGGCCTTCATTCTTAGAGAAATTAATGTGGCTTCACATTCAAGAAGTTCTTAAAGTGCACTCTCATAGCCGACTGGCATGGAAACTTCCATAATTCATACCATGATTCCTTATTTTCTGTTTTCCATTCCTCCATTTCCTCCATTTCCATTTCCTCCATTTCCATTTCCTCCATTTCCATTTCCTCCGTTCTCGCCTTCTAGTTCATCCCCATTCTCATTCAGGGGTTCAAGGGTCCTGGCGGCTTCACGACCCTCCATCTCTTCAGCTACTCGGCGAGTAACCATTTTTTTAAACTCCTCACGAGTCATGGACGCTCCAGATCGGGTGCTAGGCATCTTCCTACAACATATCAACATAACACTCGATGAGATTTCTAGGTAATGCGAGATCACTAACGGTCTTAAATAAAATTTATGGTTTATTACATAGAAAATACACGATCCAAATACATATTCACGGAAATCCCATAATGCATGACGCAAGAGCATAAGTAAATCAAATCATGACATCATATCATAGTTAAATATCAATTTCATATCATCGAACATAAGTGATACATCACCATACTTTCAAAAACAGAAAATAACGATTTCTAAACCTACTCGGTATACACTAACGCTACTACTAAATGCCGCAACACTAACAACCTATCTCTAAGAATGATAGCCCATTTGTGCTTTTTCCTAGCACCACGCCACAAGTCTGCCACTCTCACTACGATCATAAAATCGAAGTCGTCGCATCTGCCTCAACTCTCTCTACATAACGTGACATGCCGCGCTGGAGTGGTCAACTCTCTGACTCTCAACACTCGCGGTGCCTCTAAGGGCCATGTTCAACCCTCTCCAACTCAGCAATCCTCTCATTCAAGCAATAACAGCCGACTCAACCCTAACCACAATGTCCCCTGCTCACCACCTGAACCCCCCCCCCCTTTTTTCCCCCCCTTTTTCCAATAGTCATGTATACATGGACTGGGATGCTCCTGAGTGTGATCATAGAACCTCTGAACCAAATCTTCTCCCAATGTCCATATGTAACCTCTACTTCTCCCTCCTGGCATGCTCAGGAATATCCTCGTGGCATCACGATGATGCGTAGACCCTTCCAACCTACGTCAATCTGGCCCGTCACAAAAACCCGTGCCTTTGTCCTCATCTCGTCAAATATCCCAACTACAACTCTAGCATCAATCCCTCTATCCCTAAGAGCATCTGCGTAAGCAAAACACTCGTCAATCTCTGCCTGAATCTCTGGATCACTATCCTGCTCTAAATGAGGCTCATCACTAACCCTGACAATAGCATCATCCCTCAAACTAGTCTCTCTAGGATCAACCTCTACATCTGTCGAATAACCAGAATCCCTAACTCTCTTAGGCGATGGTATCAAATCAGCACGGACAGGAGATAAAGCTCCGGATACAGGTGATAATGCAGGTACAGATGTCATGGGGGACCTACGTCTCTTGCGAGATGGCCCCGCAGAAGTACTCGGTAAATCAGGAGAAGAATGATCTGACAATGAGTGTCTCGAAGAAGAATCAGATGAAGCATCCGAATGAAAATCTAATTGAAATGCCTTTGATGATGATCTTATAAAGAAATGACCGTAAAATTTCTCACATCAGAGACGATGAGTGGGTAACGGTCCAACCCTCTTCCTCGCAGTCATCATGTGTACCGGCCCATTAAGATGGTAGCGGTACGGTCGACCATAAGGAATAGGCTGTCCAGGTGCTAGAAGCATAACTTCTCGACGACGAGGTATGATAGGTGAACCTCGGGAAGCAGCGGTAATCTCAGTGAAAGGGTATCATGTGTTAGGAGATGATGGTGTATCAGGTGTAGTCACTGTCGTGGGTTCATCATCCGATGATAAAAATAGTGAGATAGCTGGTGATGGTGGTATATGGTCTGATGATGGATCCTCAAATGGATCAGACTCTGAATCAAATGCAGGTGAGTAATCAGGAGATGCTAGTGTATAATATGGGGATGGTGGTATAGTTAGGTCTATGATAGTGTCTCTGTGGTATCACTTATATGTGTCAGACAGTAGCAGGTAGAGTAATCACTGGTGTGGTGTCAGGAATAGTAGTAGGGATAGTACCGAACAAGATCACTCGTCCAGTAGGTGTCCCCACGCTATCCTCAGATGAATCCGAAGAAATCGAGATAACTGAAATGGCCATAACCTGCACAAGCAAAGTTCATATAAATCATCTTTATATCAACCATGCATGATGCAAAAATATGAATGGGTGAATGGGTAACTGGATGAATGCAAAATGAATGAATGAATGAGTCATCGAGCACGTCATGATAGGATGAAATAAGAAACACTTAGAAATATTAGATATACTTAGTATTTAATACGTATATTTTATTTACGTAGTACTTAGTTTATTAAAACTACTTATGTAAGGTCACGTAAAGTCACATAATCACGTAGGATCACATACTGGTTTTATAGTCCAGACCCAGTTTATACTACCTGGTTCTCATAATAACCTGGCTCTAGAAACCCAAACTGTCACACCCCCAGACGGGGCCTGGACGGAACACGTGTCCGGAGGCGTGACTTAATTGGGCATCTCAAGTACAAAGCATAAAGAACGACCTCTAAGGGTACGTTTTAAAAATAAACACCGTTGCAAAGTTTTAAAATAATAATAATAAGTTTTACATCGATTAAATTTAAAAGATTCAAAGTTAAAATGCGGAAGCTTAAATAAGTTCAACAACGGTATTTAAAGACATAGATAAATCTCTGGTAAACCGGTACAGGCAAATAGACTTCACATAAGTCAAGCAACGACATCCATGCTAAGCACCTGAGAAAAACATGCTTAATAACGTCACATAAATTTGAAGTGAATTCAGTAGGTATAGTTCAAAACGTTATAATTGTGACCACCAATATGTCAAACACTCTCGACAGATATAACAATAGCAACTACACATAAAAAGGGTATTTACATTCACTAAAGCTCATGACACTGAAGCTAATTGCGCATGTTAGAATGTACATTTGCTTAATAAGTATCTGTGTGCCCATCCAGGGTGTCCCAAAAGACAACCTAACCAGTACGACATGACATAAATCCGTTAATCATCGGGCCCCATGGGTAGTGCGCTCTACTTACCGCGGAATAGAGTATAATTAGTCCCAATAGATCTATTATATCATTCGCGCCACCTCGGCCGTCCACTCAGTCATATATTAGACAGTTCTGATAGTTCGGGCAGTAGTGGTCTAACAGCTACTTCTAGGCAACACGTAAACAGGGCAAATCTCAACTGAAACATACATGTGCCAGTTTTAAAGCAAGCAATGTATCTCACCCCAATTAATAAAACATTTAGTCCAAAACGAGTAAAAGATTGGGGCTATAACCACCATAATACGGTATTGGATCAAAAGGAATCAAACAAGTGAAAAATGAATCTCACTTTCTTAGCAACACCTATCATATAGTCCGTCGTTTAAGAATGATGCACTAACGAATAACTCTTAAACGCAAGAACTGATCACCGAGCACGGAGTGAGACACGGCGTAACCCTTTTAAAACGTACTTTCGAAAGTTTATAAGTTTTGACAAGTCCCTCGACACTTCCAAAACACTTAGAAAATATTTTGTCTTTTAGTGTATTTCGTCTTTTAGTGTATTTCGTCTTTTAGTGTATTTCGTCTTTTAGTACATTTCGTCTTTTAGTGTATTTTGTCTTTTAGTGTATTTCATCCTTTAGTGTATTTCGTCTTTTAGTGTATTTCGTCCTTTAGTGTATTTCGTCTTTTAGTGTATTTCATCTTTTAGTGTCCCGACACATCAACGTTGACTCGATAACTAAAAATGTTGACCTAAACTCGACACTTACGTTTTTCTACATTTTATCATAAGTTTGATAATAAAAGTATATTTTCGACGCTTTTATAAAGTTTACGAAATTTCCATCATGACCTTTCTAAAAAATAAGACTTTCCATTTTTATCAACCTCGACTCGTGAAACTATCTATTTTACAAAGTACATCTTTTATTGACTCGCAAGTATATCCGATATATTTTCGACAACACCTCAAATATCGCAACAAGTCCATTCTAAACCTAAACCTCTTCGACATTCAACTTACGCTTATAACAAATCTAACATCTACATAAACTTTTCCGCCAACATATATTTTCACTCAACATACGATCAAAAAAAATCTTTAAGTAAACATATTAGCCGTAGCAATATCAATATATATATTCACCATGAATCAAATGAACTTTTAAATGCAAAAGTACAACTACTTTTTATTTTCTTCCATTTATAAAGAAAAAATATTAAACTTTAAACTTGTAGTTTATAGAAAAGTCGATAATAAATTTCACAACTATTCCGCTTTATACACCTTGTTTCAGGATGATCATAACGAATCAAAAAGTACAACTTGTTTATGAAAAATAAGAGAATGACTTACCAAAGAAGCACGACGAAAGTGATTAAAATCAAAAACAACCCAAACGTTGTTTTACAAATTACCCGGATGAACTAACAATCAACACAAACAATATACTCCAAGGGATAACAAAGATTAAAAAGTGATACTGTGTTGTGTGTGTGTTTTGGTTCGGCAAAGAAGAAAGAAAAAGAGAAAGAGTAGATGTGTGTTTTCTTGGTGAGAATGGTTAAGAAATGAACTTGTACACTTGATTATAACTAGCAAAAATCACACACACACAACTACACTAGTGTGTGCCGTGGGATAGAGAGGACAGAGCAACACGGTACCATATTGATCTACAAATGAGAGCATGGGAGGACATTGTACTAGCCATTTTGGTAGGGTGTTAGTTATACTTGTTAACTTGTAGCAAAATTCAAAAAAAAAGATCCCATGCATGTATGTATGTTTGTAAACCTGGTTATGGAATAAGGCCCCAAAAGGGGGACCAAAATATTTTTCCACTTCTATGATCACTAGTGCCATTGTGAATTAATATCCAAGACATTGCATCACTGAATAAGTATAAATTAAATGGAACACTAAGAAACGAGACGAGTAACTGTAACAACACGAAAATGTACGAAAATTTTAAATATTGCTTTACAAATCAAAAACGCGGAAATTTTCAAAATAACAACAACAGTTTGGTGTCCCGGTTCGCTCTCCGGGAATACATGCTCAGAAAAATAAGGAAATAATTCACGTTTAAACGTAAAGCTAAACGAATACCTTTTAAAATTCAAATCAACAACAACGAAAATGCTACTTGATTTAACGGAAATTCTCGGGTTGTCACATGAAATTCTTCCTGCTTCCCCTTTTTCAGCACCCTTGTCTCTATCTATTCCAACCACACCTATTCTTTCCCAAATAAACCAAACACCTTTTGAATACACACTTCTCCAATCACTATGTCTTGCTAAAAATTCCTCTATTTAACAACATCACTTCTTTCATCCTTCTCATACTCAATCACTTCTTCTCTTCTAAATCTTCCACTTCTCTCCAAAATCCTCATGTCCTCCTCTAGCAAATCCCCTCGTGACTACTCATGAAAATACCAAAGGGCCATTCTTGAACCTTGGAGACAAATTCATAATATTCATCCTTCACCACCTTCTCCTCCACCTAATAGGACTTCATCTACTTCTCCCATCACCACCAATTCCTTGTCATCTCCTTCACCTCCACAAAATCCAACTCAAAACCAAATAGCACATGAACTTCATCAATTATCAAATCTCTTTGCCATTAACCTCCAACAAGCAATTGAAGCCACCAATCCTTCACCTCCACTTCACCATGTATTCCTCCACCTACTTTAGATCAAGTAAACTTTCATTTGGGGTTATGCCATTGTTGCTTGCAAACCCGATATCTTTTTGAGATATTGAGAGTTGATCTTAATCGTATCAAATCTATCATCATTGGTCCTTCCACTCAATTCCCCTCCTCAATAACAACCTCCTCACCATAAAGACCATTTTAGAATGCTTAATCCATCTAAATAATAAACAACCCATTTTTTGTTCGTGGCATCTCCTAGACTTCAAGAATATACTAGTCTAGCTCTATGCCTTAATATGTTTTTACTTTATCTATTTTATCTTGTAATTTTCATACCATTACGGTATGAATCCATCTAAGTATTGCTTACAAGTTCATGTCTTCTTGTATGAGTTAATTACTTATGTTTACTATTGTATGAGTTTCTTGATTATTGAATGAAACTCTCTTTTTAGTGATTTGAATTAAATGTTATGCTTAAAATATATTTGTCTTGCACTTGTATCTCTAACTTTCTTTTGTAACAAACAATTTTCGTAAGATCGATCCCTAAGTGCCCCAAACGAGGGGGGCCTACATCAAGGGAGAGTCTTGATATCGTCACTTCTTTCTTTCTACAACAAATTGACGATCATCATTTTTGAAATTCGACAAAAAAAGGGAGGAATGGAATGAAAACTCATTACTAATTTGAAACCTTTAATTTTATACAAAATGAGTTTATATTTTGTCATCATCAAAAAGAGGAAGATTGTTAATACAAATAATGTCTAAAAACGTTATTTATATTTTTCGACCTCTCAACGTTTTGATAATAACAAAATGTAAAAACGTTTACGATAAAAATAAACGTTTATAAATTATTAATCGTAGAATTCCATTTCTAAGATTAATCACTTAAGGTATGTACAAACAAATCATTAAGCATGATTAGTGATCAAGAAAATATTTCTTTCTTAACCATTACATTTTCACAAAAGTATTTTTTACAAAAATAAATATACAAAAATATTTATAAAAGAAAATGCTTTATTTAAATAATAAAATTTGAATCTGGTTTTCCCTCCAAAATAGAAGCTTTCATACCAGATACAACCTTCACCACAAAAAGACAAAAACAGGAGCGGAGTCTACTAGGCGGCCCCCTTATAGGCACGACGGCCCCCACATATATCTGGGACCGCCAGGACCGCCAGCAGATGACCGTTGGATTCGCTGGCTATAAATACTGCACTATTGCTGGCAGAAAAACACACCTCTTTGCACGATATTTTTAGATAACTTTCTCTCTCTAAAAACTTTCTTTCTCTCTCTAAATCTCTTGATCACTAACATTGTTTAATCTTGTTTCAAGTGATCCAATCTCATCTCATCTTTCTTATTCTTCTATCAAGTGCAAGAGAAGAACATTCGTATTCGCCAAGAAACGAATTGTTATTTAGTGATCTCTCATCTCTTCTTCTAAGTATCAAATCTCTATTGTAATTATCTTGTGTAATTATGTGATTCGGATTGTGTGTAAATCCGATAGTGTAGATCTTGTGATTGTGTAGTGTTTAAAGTGGTAGATTGGTTCTAGCTAAGATTAGGACTCGACATTTAGCTTAGTGTCGGAAACAACGTAAGCGACGTGTAAACTGTTTTCTCTGCCTAAAGGGAGCTTGTTGACATAGTGAAATCTCGAGCAGGATACTCGAGGAGTGGAGTAGGGCGAAGAGGTGCTTCGTAGCCGAACCACTATAAAATCTTGACGTCTTGGTTTGATTGTTCTTTTCTCTATTTCTCTATATTATTGTGATTGTTAATTAGTATTAGTTTAGATATTTATATTGTTGATACATATTGTTGATTGGTTGAACATATAACTCGAATCTAAGTATTTTGAAAGGAAACTTTTAAAACGTAAAACGAACCTATAAACTATTCAACCCCCCTTCTAGTTTTCACATTGTTGATAGATTTTTGATTACGACGGTTGATGTTAATGTTGGGATGCTAATGTTAAGATGCTAAACTAGTTGGTAACACTAATAGTCATCTAATAACTGTTAGGGTATATCGCACCTGCACACACCTCTGTACAGACCTCTGTACGATATATAGCTCCTGCACACACCGCTCGAACAAACAAAGAATACAAATAAGGCTTACAGAATGTAAATGTGAAATATAATCGACACAAGATATAACGTGGTATCCACAACCAGGATATTCGTGGCAGTCCACGGGATCAAAACAAAGAGATATTATTAAGCTCTGAGCTAAACTGCTTAGGCTCGTGCCAAACTGCACGATCATGCCAAACTGCACGCCCCGTGCTAAACTGCACGGGGTACAAAACACACATACCCAGATCCAAGTTTACAATTACAATGAAAGGGGTATTTATAAGTGTGAAACACATCTTCAGTTTACTTATTCTACCGATGTGGGATTGGGTTTGCACCTAACAATCCTCCCCTCAAACCTAGTACTACAATGGGCCTCCCTTCCAACAATACAGGATGCAACATGTTCTAGAGTCGCTGGACCACCTGTCCCACTCCATGTGAACGGCGTGATCTGCTCTACCTGAGCTATCGTTGAATCTGAATTAACTTGGGGTTGCACCACCTGCGCTACATACATTGGGGCCTATATCCAGATCCTTTACAACTCTAACAATCTCCCCTTAATAGCTGATCACTTTCATGCTCTTTCATCTCAAGTAATCTCCTGTAAACTTGAAACCACCTTCCCATAAACAATGTTACTGCTCTAAACCTTCCTGTACCGTCGAACATACTGGAAACACGCAGCAACCAACCAAACACAGGGCTAGAGACTTTTGGCTACAAGTATCCGACTAACATCATTAAACTGTAATAACCTTCCCCTAAACACTGCTACTTAACTAACTAAACTTTGCTACTAACCTTTCTGGTTATCGCTCGAACATAGGAACACTCACACTAACCAAACACAGGGCTTAGAGACTTCCGATACAAGTATCCTGAACGTAACATCATTAAAATGAAACAACCTCTCTCTGGGTAAGTACCACCATCACCTCCATTATTAATTCACTCGGAGCCAAGTTGAAGCTGCGCAAACTTCAACTTCTCTTTCATACACCACCTGGTGAACAACGCTGCAAAGGCACTCGTTCTAGAAGAATCCTCAAAAAAAGATAAAGTAACCTTCACTTATCCATATTCGAACAACATTGCCAACTGCAAACCTTAAGATTCTTCACAGAGAAGAAATTCAAACATCTTTAGTATATATGTTATGTCACATTATTAATCACTTTCTGCCTGAGCTCAGTCTAACTTCTTAAGAGACTTCTTTAACCATATCAACTCTCTGCTTGCTTATGCAACTGTCATAAACTAAACTTCTATATTAAACATAGTGATACTCTTCTGTAGTCCAGACTCCCACTCGACTGTTGTTATACTAACTGTAAGCACATAACCAAGCACCTGCTTCTTAGAGCATCTATCCTTTATCTTGAACAATAAGGGCAACTACCACTTAGGCTTGTTGAATTCTGCCATGTCAGAGCCTGCGACCAACATGTCATCAACCTTTAACAGTTGTCTAATGCATGATGAACCATCTTCTTAAAGTACCAATATTGGTTCATGGCACGTAACTCGCACCTTATCCTTTTGAAAAACTGTCAAATTTCAAGTACCATAGCCTCGGCGCTTGAATCAGTCCGTATAAAATTTCCTTCAATTTGCACTCTAGGTTTTCTTTCTGCCCAGCTAGCTGAAAACCCTCGCTTTAGTGTTATGTAGATGTATCATTCAAGGCTCCCACATAACAAAGCTCCTATAGCTATAATACTAAAGACTAACCTGATTGTATTCATCTTCACAACTGGAGAAAAGATCTCATTGCAGTCTACCTCCGTTTCTGTTAGAAACCTTTAACTACCAATCTAGCCTTGTACCTTTTCCTGCCATTCTGCTCTTCTTTAACCTTGAACATCCACAATCTTTGTGATGCCTTCTTTCGACTCTAGTTCACCATTCTCTGTCAGTAGCAAATAGTTTGCTGATGGAGAGTACCTTACCGGAGCCCTAGACTCTCTGGTGGATCTTCGTACATGTGGAGTCTCGAAGCTTCCCTCCTTGGAGGATGCTCCGTCTTCAGAGTATTCTTCATTTGATCTTCCACTATCCTTGAAGCTCCCACTGTTTTCGGACCCCTCGCTCGTATCTGAGCTCCCACCTGGGCTCTGAGTGATTTTTGAACTCAACCCATGCTCTGCAACTATGCTATCATTCTCTACAAGGTTCTCTGGAATGTCCACTAACACCACTTGACTCTTCTGTATTGGCTTCATTAAGCTACTTGAATCTGTCGCAGACCTGGCTCCATAAATTGAGTCCGCAAATGTAATATCTCTGCTTCGGATAACATGGTGACTCTTCGTATCCCGAAAGTTGTATCGCATTTCATCTGAGCCGCTGCCTATGAATGTACATTTCATGGCTTCTCCGCAAACAACTTTCACTTTAACAAATGAGTCACAACCAAATACCCTCAAGTGTGCAAGACTAACTTCCTTCCCTTGCCATTCCTCTTCTGGAATACGCAACCCTATCAGAACGTAGGGTATGCGGTAGATTAAGTAGGTCGTACTAACTGAATCTGCCCATAACATCTTCGGAGCCTCTACACGAATCCCCGTGCTCTCAGCTCTGAATGTTCGGCTTAATCTTTCAGCAACACCAAACTGTATTGGTGTTTCCGAGACCATTTTCAGCATCACAATCCCGTTCTCAACACAAAAAATCGGTCAGCTATTATATTCTCCACCATTATCAAACTTCAAACACTTCACTTGAAGGTTTGCATTATACCTATCGCAACTTCTGCTGCAGTCTTCGATAACAGTATCATAGTAGCGGGATCCTTAGATTGATGCAATAAATGTAGGGCCATAGCCTTCTGTATGAACTTGCTCCAACCTCTGTAGTTTCCTTGTCTTCACTGACATTATGAATGAAAGATTCTTCTGCTTCCCTAAACCACCTAGCTTACAGAAGTAGATATCTACCTTCTGTACATTTGAAATGTTACATTTGGAAGCTAACATGCTCATACCAATCCTGCTCATATCACCAAGTCTCTGGTGTTACACAGCTGCACTGCCACTACCATTAATAATTACGCCAATCCCCTCGGGGTGTACGTCAACAATATACAGGTTTTCACGTTTGTTCCCACGAGCTACCACCAAACTACCTTTAGTAACCTTCCACTGCTGGTCTCTGAAGCCTACGTGGTAACCTTCCTCATCAAGCTGCCCAACTGAGATTAACCTTCTCTTTAGGCCTAGAAAGTACCTAACATCCTTCAGAGTCCAACTTGTACCAAAAGAAGTTTTGAGGACAGCATCCCCAACACCTTCCATGTCTATAGTCTTGTCATCTGCTAAACGAACCTTACTGGAGCGTAGCTTGAACCTTTCTAACTCTTCCTTGCAATAGGTAGCATAAAACGATGCACCCGAATCCATAATATGATCCTCAACCGTATTCTCAACGCAACAAACCAATGCATCATCAGAGTCTTCAGCTGCCATGTTAACCACCTTATCCCTAGAGGCTATAAGCTTCGAACACTGATTCTGAAAGTGGCCATTCTGCTTGCAATTCCAACACGTGATATTCTGCCTGTACTTTATCTCTCCTATCTTCCATGATTTCGACTTGTTTCTGTTCTGCTTCCTGCCCTTTGTCGTACCCTCTGCCCCTATATCTGTCCTCTGCACTTAACAACTTAACAAAATAATTGTATATTTCTGGATGTCTTCCGTCGAATAAAAATCCTTCAAACAAAGATCAATCTCGATCCATTTAAACGTTAGCTCTAGTAGTTCTACACGAACCACTAACTGGTGTAACAGTGCTTGACCAACTCTAGGGCTACAAAGATAATAATAACAAAGCCTTCATACCTGCAGGTTTGGCTTTTTCCAAAGGCTCCTAAAGCTTCTTCTGATATAGAGAGTCTTCGATCTACATCTTACAGAAACCGAAATCATAACCATCATGTTGTCGATCTTTAGCTTACCGTCTTCTGCCATTGTTTATCGTAGCTGGATCTGATACCACTTTGTTAGGGTATATCGCACCTGCACACACCTCTGTACAGACCTTTGTACGGTATATAGCTCCTGCAAACACCGCTCGAACAAACAAAGAATACAAATAAGGCTTACGGAATGTAAATGCGGAATATAATCGACACAAGATATAACGTGGTATCCACGACTAGGATAGTCGTGGCAGTCCATGGGATCAAGCCAGAGAGATATTATTAAGCTCTGAGCTAAACTGCTCAGGCTCATGCCAAACTGCACGCCTCGTGTTAAACTGCACGGGGTACAAAACACACACACCTAGATCCAAGTTTACAATTACAATGAGAGGGGTATTTATAAGTGTGAAACACATCTTCAATTTACTTATTCTACCGATGTGGGATTGGGTTTGCACCTAAAAAACCTCCCCTCAAACCCAGTACTACAATGGGCCTCCCTTCCAACGATACACGACGCAACGTGTTCTAGAGTCGCTAGACTACCTGTCCCACTCCATGTGAACGCCGTAATCTGCTCTACTTGAGCTATCGTTAAATCTGGATTAACTTGAGGTTGCACCACCTGCGCCACACACATCGGGGCCTATATCAGTATTCACAACTAAACAATAACATCAAATGAAATATGTGTTGTCATGTGAGGGCCAGGGAGACTTCCACTGAATTGATAAGTAAATAATTACCATGAGTAAACTCAATGGAAGTCTTCGTGACCCTTAAAACTGATTTCGTTGGATGTTATTAGATGATTATTAATATATACCAAGTGGTTAAACATAAACTCAACATTAACATCAACCGTCACAATAAAAAATCTATCAACAAAATATTTTTTAAAATCAATGAACAAATAAATATTTTGAAAATCAATAAAAAATCTTTTTAAAAATAGCAGCTTTTTGAAAAGAAATTGATGAGTGAATTTTGGAGATTGGTGTAGAAATAAGCGTTATAATATAACAGAAGCCAATTTGTTATACATTTACTCAATTTCCAAAATTCATATTATAACGCCTATTCTTATATACATCTCCAAAATTCACTCATTGTTCGTTTTTTCATTTTCAAAAATCTACTTTTTTCTATAAGATTCGTTAATTTTTTCTTATTGATTTTCAAATATTTCTTAGTTAATTGATTTATAAAGATATTTTTGTTGATAGATTTTTTATTATGACGGTTGATGTTAATGTTGGGATGTTAATATTCAGATGTTAAACTAGTTGGTAACACTAATAATCATCTAATAACATCAAATGAAATCAGTGTTGTCATGTCAGGGTAAGGGATACTTCCATTGAATTGATAAGTAAATAATTACCATAAGTAACTTAGTGGAAGTCTTCGCGACCCTGACAACTGATTTCACTGGATGTTATTAGATATTATTAGTGTATACCAAATGGTTAAACATAAACTCAACATTAACATCAACCGTCATAATAAAAAATCTATCAACAAAAATATCATTTAAAATCAATTAACAAAGAAATATTTTAAAAATCATTTAAAAAATCTTTTTAAAGAAAGCAACTTTTTGAAAAAAAAAATTGATGAGAAAGGAAATGAACATTTGTTAGTTGAATGTATAAATAGGTGCGTTATAATCTGAGATATATTGTATTAATAGAAAACAAAATTTGTTATGCATTGTCTCACCAATCTAAAAATATTTCAGTTTATAACGCCTATTTCTTTATGGATATCATAATGCACTCATCGTTTGTTGTTTTTCTCTGGATAGGTTACATTGGAATTTAAATATAATTAAACAAAATAAAAGGTTTCTTTTTTTTCTCTTATTGATTTTTAAAACAATATGTTCTTTGTTGTTAATTGATTTTTAAAGACTATTTTGTTGATACTGTTTTTATTCATGGATGGTTGGTTTACGTTTATGTTCAAATAATTGTTAGGATGTTAAAACTAGTTGGTAATCACTAATAATCATCTATATTACATATCGATGAACATTGGTGTGTTTGTACAGGGGGTCAGGGGAGCGACTTCCCCTTCACAACGAATTTCATTGGATGTTTTCTTTGAACGGCAATTTGTGGCTACATGGCCCCTAGCCCAGAAGGCGTAGCGAGCTCACACAACCAGGTTGGGTCCAGCCCAGAAGGCAATGGCACCCTTCCTTTTACACACGCGGGAGGAAACCCTTATCGCCCTAGACAAGACTCGAACATGAGATCTTGCCTAAAAGGGTAAAACCTCCATACCATTGGATCAAATGCCCGTTGGTGATTTCATTGGATGTTATGAAATGATTATTAGTGTATACCAAGTAGTTAAACGTAAACTCAACGTTAACATTAACTTTCATAATAAAAAATCTATCAACAAAAATATCTTTTAATATACTATCAATTAACAAAGTAATATTTTGAAAATCAATAAAAAAATCTTTTTAAAGAGAGCAAGCCACGTACCTAATTGCCGCGATAAGTTCTGCATATATGGGAATCCTTCGTGAATTAGGACACTTGGATTAGTTTTGATGACTTCTTAAATTTGAGAATTAGGACCTGCTACAAAAGAGCATCCTTAAGTTTTGCTGCATAAATATCTATAATGATAGGAACTTGGATTACAATTAATAATAGGGTTAAGTCCATATAATAGCAACATACTTTTTGATATGTACAAATATCATACGTATACTTAAAAAACTACTAATATCGTATACGTACTTTCAAATTTCTTTCTGATATCATACCTTAAATGATGTGGCATGTCCAGTCACCAATTATAAATATACACATTCACCGACTAATCCACTGTCGTTTTGACAGTGGGCCACGGTGCTACAGTATCGCCGGTGTTTTCGGATGGACGTGTTAGAAGGTACATTTTTGTAAAAAAAATAAAATTAGCGGTCGTTAAGCAACGACCGATTTAAAGCACTGTTTTGGTGCATTCTAAAAAAAAAACTAACGGTCGAAATTGGATTTGTTAGAAGGGGTGCGTTTTTATGATCTTTGGTTGTTCATTTGGCTTTCGGAATAAGAAGATTTTTGGCGTTGTTTTTTAAGTTTTTTTTTTTTTTCCTTTCTTCCAAGGCGAAATATATTTGATGATCTTAGTGCTTCGGCTTTCATTTGGTGTCGTTATAGATGTAAAGCTACGTTTAGTTGGGTAAGTTCAATACACATTCTTATAAATAAATATAAAAAAAATATGGTAGCCTTTCTTTAAAGTTTCATAAACCGTGTTGCCTTCGCCGCAACGCGTGAGTTAAATTCCAACTCGTTATATACATATACTATGTGTGGAATAAAACCATGTCGTTTTGACATAGTTTGCTACAGTGGTACTACAGTAACCGGCCCATTTGACATTTTTTTTTTGGTTTTTTTTTCTTTAACTAGGCAACTTAAAAAAAAAAATTGCTCGCCACAAAATAAGAAAAAAAATTACAAAAGTACTTATTTATTCAGATCAAAAAATATCCGCGACATGAGACCAAACACATACGCCCATATAAAAAAAGAAACTATTGCACAAAAATAATAAATTTTTTTTTTGCTCAGCACAAAATAAGAAAAAAAATTACAAAAGTATTGACTTATTCAGATAAAAAAATACCCACGATATGACGCCCAACACATAAACCCATATATAAAAAAAATATTAAACATGAGACCGGAAAAATAAAGCCGCACAAAATACAAAAAAAACCAAAAAAATAAAATAAAAAATTTAACGGCCCGCGTCAACGCGCGGACAATCATGGTTAACACATATTTACTCAAATCTTATAAAATTATATTAAAAAAACCCAAATACCCAAAAAAACAACCTTTAACCACATAATTTTTAAAAAATTAGCACACGCAAACTACACTTATAAAACTTTGAAATCTTACCATACAAATTAAAAAAAAACACCCACATCTGTAATAAAAGAAACACCGCCTCGCAGCAACGCGCGAGCAACTATGCTTGTTATATAATCTATGTGGCATTTTTAATTATTTTTATTAGTGACGTGGAAGTTAGTCTAAATATGTAGTATATTTCATATATTTTTCATATACTTACCATCACGTACGTTATACAAAATGGAACCCTAATCATCAAAAATCAAAGCCACCGAAGATTGAAGGAGAGACCAGGACCAGTTTCAATTTTCAAGATTGTTTTAGGTAAGAACAACAAAAAAACATCCATACCACATTCAATTTTCAATTTTTAATGCTCTATACATACCACATTCAATTTTCAATTTTAATGCTCTTTATTTACATCTTTTGAAACTAAACCTTGAATCCAAGAATTGAAACCCTAATTGTTTATATATTTGTTTCTTTTCTTTTTATGCAGTATGTCGTCCTCGCTTAGTGTTACCTTCTATCACGATGGGATTTTTATTACGTTGCCTTTTTGTTATGTGGAGGGTGACGGAACTACAATTCCAGATATTAATTTCACTTGTATGTCTCACAATAAATTGTTTGAGTATATTCGAGCATCTAGCCAATTTTCTCTTGTAGGTCTATACTATTGTGTTCCTGGTAGTGATTTGTCTAGTGGCATAAGAGAATCTTGTGTACTTGCTATTGAGACAATTTAGGTGATGTTCGCCTTACCACGATGTTTAATATATCCGATCCGAGGTGATGTGTTAGTGATATCTATTTGTGCCCTATTTGTATACTGGCGTGGATGTCTTTAATCATCTCTTCATCGCACGTGTGTACTTTGGCAGGCTTTCATGTAAGAGATCTCAATGGTGGGTTACCCCTTTTGTTGAAAGTTAAGTTACCTATGGTAAATGACGCTCTTGGCTCGTGTCGTAGCGGCTATCTCCCGCAAAACCAACAAACTGATTTGAAAGGCCGTTTTTTATGGTTATGTGATGGACAATTTGGACATACCGGAACCAAGTTATTTTTGATTCCGTAACACATTTCCTTGAACGGCGATGATTTTTGATGACCATTGTGGTATGGGTCGTTTATTGGTAGTAGTATCGATGTAAGCTCGTTTAGTTGGAACGATTGGCTTAAGAAACCCCATATGTGTCTTGTATTCTTTGTAATGTCTAGCCTCTTGCTAGTTTTTTTGATCGAATAATTTGTTGTTCCAAAAAAAGAGAGAAAAAAGTTCTCCTTAGGCATAGCCGAAACACTACCAGGAACATATAGTTACTAGAACCTACAGGAGAAAAGACTGGCTAGATGCTCGTGAGGTTATAGCTCGCATAACAAATTTAGTGTAGAGACGATACAAGTGAAATTAACTATCTCGAATTTGTACGTTTTGTCACCCCTCACGTAACAAAAGGCTCGACGGTAATAAAAAGCTCAAGTGGCTAGATGGTAACACTAAGTCTGAGGCCACGACATACTACACAAAAGAAGAAATCAAATATATAAACAATTAGGGAATTCAATTCGCTTAGATTCAAGGTTAAGGTTAAAAATGATGTAAATAGAAGAGCATTAAAATTGGAGAAATTGAATAGTGGTGATGGTGTCAACAAATCACAACAGATTATATTGTAGTATCACTGCATTAAAAATTGAAAATTGTATGTTTGGTACTGAGGTGTTGTTTTGTTGTTCTTACTCTAAAACAATCTTGCAATATTGAAACTGGTCCTCGGTTCTCTCGCCTTCTTGTTTCGGAGCTGCTGTTGATTTTTTGATGATTAGGGTTCCATTTTTATTTTAGAACATTCGTGATGGTAAGTATATGAAAAAATTTATATCAAATTCACTACATATTTAGACTAGACTCACTATCTCCACTAATAAAAATATTAAAAATGCCACATAGATTTTTAGATTGGGTGCATGCCAAACATCATTTAAGGTGATGTATCGGAACGAATTTAAAAAGTTCGTAGATGGAGATTTTTTAAGTACAGTTAGATATATTGTACATATCAAAAAGTATGTGATTGCGCTATTATGCCTCAGAAATCAGTTTCAATATTTGTTATAGACACCAACTGAACAATCATAGTCACTCATTTTTCAATCAAAAATAAAAACCCACTTTCCACTTCGTTTTTAAATAAATTAAAATATGCTCGCCACACACTGTAATCGTTAGACAAAACAAAACATAATTCATCGGCTGACGAGGGAATTAATTAGATCTTTCTATATTGAGAGGCGGACACTATGTACTTCGAGACTTGTTTTACTGATTTTATGAGAAGATCATATACGATTTTATACGAAATCATATATGATGTATAAAAATCATATATGATTTTATGAAAATGCGATATATAGTATTCGTTATACGAAATCATTGTATGATTCGTCAGACGAATCATATATGATTTTCGCAATTCGTGACTGAGAACTCAAAATTGAAAAAATAAAGTTCGTTAGAATCACAAATCATATATGATGATTATGAAATCATATCTGATCTCGTTGATCCCGGAATCATTTATGATTTTCGCAATTCGTCGCCTGAAAAAAAAGAAATCGATTAAAGAAGACGTTTCCTCGCGATTTTATGTATATGTGTATCACCTCGTACTATGAAGAAGATAAAAAATGTACACTCGTCGGTTGCGTATGGATGTCTTTTTTGTCGTCGTTTGACGCATTTAACCGTTTGCAAGATATTTTATTTTTAAAAAAAAGATGAAAAGTGAGTATTTTTTTTTTGATAAAAAAATAATGGCTTGGATTGGTTCAGTGGGATCTTATCGACAAATAATGGGTCTAGGGTTGATCTTAATATGCTTATTTATTGACTTATGAACTCTTAATAATAATGTGTTGCATCATGTTAGCTTGCGCAATAACACCTTTTTCAACCAGTGGGTTGCAAATGACGTGTTAGGTTTCTCAAATTCTATCACCTCGTAGGCTTTGGGATCTTAGTACCATTTCGTAAAGATTGGTTTCTTGAATTCCAACAACCTCAATCTAATTATACATAACACTAAACGTTTGTTCATGCTATATAAAGCCTTCAAATGCCTCAAATTCTACGATTACTTTTCTGTTATAAATCATCTTAAAGATGAATAAGCATCAACAAACATGTTAAGGTTTCAAAAATGATACCAAGTGGCTTTATGGTGTCAATCACTCTAAACTGTATAGCTTATCCGTTCGCATTGATTTACCCCTCCCCTAATTGGGGCCATGTTTCCGCTTAAGTCTTTTGACGCCCTAGCCATCGTTTCCAAAAAAAATTACCCATTAGAACGGCATTGTAAACATCTATACGGCGAGCTAGGGAAAAACAAAACCGAACCGAGTAAACGAAAAAACCGATTCCTAGAAACTCTTAGAAGAAAGAACCGATTGGTGTCGGTTGTTTACCTTTGATTAAAAACGAATAAAATTTTCGGTTCGGTTTAGTGTTTTATCCAGAAAAATTCCGACCTGACGAATCAAATTTTTTATATCATAGTAATATATACTACCTCCGTCCCACATAAGTGTCCACTTGACTTTTGTGAAAGTTTGTTTTCTTCAACTTTGGAAGCTTAATGATTTCTTCTTTAGCTTGGATGATACTAGATGCTAAGATATATGAATGGATAGAGTTTGAATATATTTTTCGTTGGTAGATTTTTTCGTTCAATATTTATACAACTATAACTAATGTATATTTATTGTCAAAGTTTGAGGAGAAAAGGATCTAAAAGATTCCATTGTGGACACTTAATATGGTACGGAGGGAAGTAGTAAATTAATATAATCTATATAAATAATTATAAATTATATGATAATCCAATTTTAAATTCATATTTTTTCGTGGGTGAAAATGTATATATTAGATAATACTAGTACTTATATTATATTATATATAGGGGAGCATTCTTTGCAGAATCCACTTCTTTTGGTACTGAACACTTAATTCAATTAGAATTTTAGTATCATTACTTTTTTTTATTTAAATTCAAAAGAGGTAAAATGTCAAAATCACATTTTGACTTTATGTGTGAAGATTTTTAAATAATATTTTTTTCTTTTTAAAGAAAAAAGACCTTTTACTTTTCGGAATTAATTTTTTTAGTTTTCATATATTGTTGTTGAGTATATGACTATTTTCCAAAAGAAAAAATAATGAGTGCATTTATGTTTTTTTAATATTGTAATTTCCATATTTCTAGCATACATTTTTAACTTATATGGATAAGTATACTACATATGTTTTTGTTTGGCAATTTGTCTTTAATCTTCAAAATTTAGAACTCACAAAAAATATAAACAAAAAATTGTTTTTGATATCAAATGATTACATTTCAAATACAGAAATAACAACATAAATACATAACAAAATTTGATATCAAATGAGAAATACATTGGAAATATAAATCCATCGATATCCATGTAAAAAACATGTGCGCACTCTCTGAAAAACATTATGCACGGAGCTCTCTGAAGAAAAATATATGTCACGCTGCTTCGATAACATTTGTGACACGTGTCTAAAAAGCATAGAAGTTGAATCTTTTGAATATATATTGAAACAATATATGCACGGCTTCTGAGAACATTTGTGAACGCGCAATCTACAATCCAGCTATCAGCAGACATATCTCTTGTATATATCTCGGTTGCTTATGACAATGTTCTTCTGTGGAGTTCACCCAATGCCCATGAGAACTATATTTTATCTGCACAGTGACAGAGAACTACTGTGATTATTTAACAGTGTAATATGTAATACTAGCCTAATTTTATAATAAGACCCACGCAATACATTAATGCACATATTAGTAATACATGAAGATTGGTCTATACTTTTTGTATGTACTTGATAATAGAGAATATATTTTAAATTCTCAATCGAAATTTACAATTTATAGCATCACATTCATAAATGTTGTATAACTGGACTTACAAGATAGAATCACTCGTGTGTCATGGGTCATCATCAATAAATTTTATAAAAAGATCTCCAAACAATAATACCAAATCAAAACCCATCTAAGAAGTATCATCATTTAATGATTCGCATAAACCATTTTCTCCAAACAACTGATTAAAAATTAACCATTTAGTGATTCGTATAAACCAAACAATTCATCAGTTAGCATACAAAGATCAATAATAAAAGCTTCAAAGTCACGCATTAACTCGACGTCCCGTAACACTAATTTTGTTTTAAAATAACTTTCGTTAAATAAGTATTCCCATCCATAAAACATGTAAACGAGTGACGTTTTCCCTATGACCAGTTCCAACTATTTCCCTAGCCACCACTGCCCACCCCCTATGTAAACCTAAATTTGCCTAATTTTAGATATATCTATTTTCCACATCTTTTAAGGCGAACATTGCTAGTAACACATTTAATCCAGAAACCATGTAAGCATATGATGTTTGAAGGGCGAGTCTTTGACTAATTTAACGTATGGAGCCAACAATATTAGTCAACTTGTCACAATTAAAACACACACCAAAGCATATCAAATATTAAATCAACAACAAAATACACAATTTGAATAAATTTTGTAGAAAAAATCAATGTTATCAGCCTACAAGAATCGATTATTCCGGTGCAATCCAAAAAATAAATTGACAACACAAACACATCATTCCGGTGCAATCAAAATAAGAAATTGACAACATATAAAAATAAATAATTTACCCATTTCATTTTCTACTTTTAATTCTCTCAAAACAAGCACCAAAGAATCTTGATTAAAAATTTCGGCACAAAAATTATTGTTGTGTTTCAGAAATTAAATTAAATCTGACCAAAAGATAATTACATAAGTTGCACATCATGGATGAAACAAATGCATAGCATGTTCGTTTAACCCTAATTAAACAAAAAACCATGTTTGTTTTAAAAAGAGAAATCAAAACAAATAAGAAATAACATACATGGATTTCGAAAAATGAATGGATCTAACAGCCACGGAGATGCAGGATGCGTCTGGCATTTTTTTGTGTCGGTTGCTGTGAATGACAACAGATTAATTTTTAGGTGGAGGTATGGATGAGGATATAAGAAGAAATTGTGAGGTGTGATCTTGTTTCTAAAATAGAGGAAGAAGAAAAAGTCGTATATCCCAAAAAAATAAATGACGGTTTTATGAAAAATTAATAATTTAAACTTCCTTTAATGCCCCTAACTCAATTATAAAAGTTTACATGACATTCCTTCTATTTACACATAATTACACTAATGGCACATGTCATCTCATCCATTGATTAAATTATCTAATGGTTTATAGATGGTTCTGTACAAAAAAGTGGTTCTGCAAGGAAAAATGTCACTATCTATTTATATTTTAATGTTTTATTTTATGTTTGGCATGTACGGTGTGTTTACGCTGAAATATATCGTTTCATTATTGACAAATGATCATTAATATGTGTATTTTCACTTGCATGTGTGTGTGTCTCATTTATATGTGTATAATTATAGAAATTTGGGTAAATATTAATTTGCTCGTTTTGAAAGGAAAAGATTATTTTATTTCTGACGTAAAACAAAATTGTTGTATAAAATAAACCAAAACTAAAATATAGGACGGTTTGAAACCGAAAACGACTAGTAGTAACTTATGTTCGTTCATGTGTAGTTTTGTAATTGATGACTATGAAGTAGGAACTGTCTACTGATATATATTAGTAAGAGTTAAGTACATTTTTGGTCCTTGTGGTTTGGTGCGATTCCACTTTTGGTCCAAAATTCAAAAAAAGTTTGGTTTTGGTCCAAAAACATAGTTTCGGTCAACTTTTAGTCCAATCCCGTGAATTTGCACTAAATTTTTTGGACTGAAAGTGAAACGAAACTATGTCTTTTGGACCAAAAGTGTAACGAAACTATGTCTTTTGGACCAAAAGTGGAACGAAACTATGTGTTTTGGACCAAAACCAAAGTTTTTTTTATTTTTGGACCAAAAGTGAGAAAATGTATCAAACCACAAGGACCAAAAATGTACTTAACTCTATTAGTAACTTATGTTCTAAAATACTGTCTAAGATATTGGAGAAATACAAATCGACAAACCATAGTAAATAAAAATTAATGCAAGTATAAGCCGGTGTTTACTAAATCACCCCAGCTAACAAGGTTATACGGCTTGGTCGATCTAAAGAAGTTGAATTGGTATCGCGTCTTGGTTAAATCACTTTTGGCCCGAACTGAACCCAACCGAGCCAAACCGATCGGTTCGACTCGGTTTTCGGTTAAGTTCGGTTCGGTTTTTGGGCGATTTTGCTCTTCGGTTCGATTTCCGGTCAATTTTGCTTAGCTTTACATAGCGGTATATCAATGACAAATGATAACTCAACGTCTCTTCAAAGCTAGTTGCATTAACATATAAGCTACTTGCCTGGGGCTTGGTCCTTGGGAAGGGTCACACTACAACATTTACCACAATCCCCAGCGACATTTCCCGTCTTTCCCGGGCGACTTGTCGCTGGGGAAACTCATCCCGAGCGACATGTCGCTCGGGATACGTTGTTGGGGAAAGCTCGCCAGGGATTCGTTCCCGGGCGACTTTCCCGAGCGACTTTGGTGGGGCCCGCAATGTTTCAGTCAGACTATAAATGCCATGGTGGATTATTTTCCCGGGCGACATGTCGCTCGGGAAAGCGTATTAATAAAAAAATAATTAACGATTAAGATAGATTAATTAATTACTTGCGAGTTATCCCGAGGGAAAAGTTTAGTATACGTTGACTTGTCAACTATCAATTACGTTATTTGTCGTTTAGTGTCGAGTAACTCGGGCGACATGTCGCCCGGGATGATTAATGCAATTTTTTAATATCTCTTTTCCCGAGCGACAAGTCGCTCGGGATTCATTTTAAATTATTTTTTGATTAGACTTTCCCGGGCGACATGTCGCCCGGGATAGGTCTGCAAATTTTTTTTATATACAGCCTGCACAGGAGGCAATTTTCCAGATTTTTTCAGGAATTTTTCCGGAAAAAATCTACCAAACATCAAACTTGTATAAACACAAGATAGACTTTATCCAAATACATCACAACTTGTACCAAAACACAATACAATATAACGGATCAACGCATTTGATCTAATAAAGCTAAATCGTCCAAAATCCTAATAAACACAATATAGTTACAAAACGGTGCTTCCTAGTCACAAACCTTGCATTATCCGCAAGATACAAGTCAATAATCAACTAGATAACATGTACGGGGAAACAAATGTTTACATAAGGGTCGCCAATATATAGTTGAAGAAACAAAATAGCATACTAACCCATATATATAACATCTCTAACTATCGCCATCCTCCTCATCCTCGTCGCCGTCCTCATCGCCGCCCGGCTCATCATCCCCGCACCCGCCACTCCCGCTGGCACCCCCAAACTCAGGTGATGACTCAAACTGGTCAAGCATCTGTGAAAACTTGTCGTCACTCCTAAAAAGCCTCATCATCATCTTCACCTGTTTGGTTAGGCTCTTGTTACTCTTTTTGAGCTTTTCGACATCGGCGGGGTCGACAGTGGATTGAGGCGGGGGCGGACATCCACCCGTGGCGCGTCCCGACAATACCCTACCAACACCGGGAAGGTGCCCCCGCTGCTTGCCCTTTCGAACGATGGCCATGATCTCTTCTTCGGTGTAGGGCACACCCGTCTCGGTGTTGGAGCCTAGACGCTGCAGCCTCAACATCTCATCCTATGTAGTGACAAAAACACAAGATAATTAATATATTAGTCGTGTTGCTACATTATTTCTCGACAAATCATTAAATTTGCTACATTATTTCTCGACAAATCATTAAAGTGCGTGTTTTGAAACAAAACTTACGTATAGAGCTCGGTCCTCATCCTGCACGAATATCCCGCCAACAGTGTGTGTCATGAAGAAGGTGTGGATCAGCGATGGGTACTCTCGAGTGGATGAGCTCTCCATTTGTACATACACACGTATATAAGATGAAACAAATTAAAAACGAAAAATCACAACACACCAAAGTGTATAATCAGATATATATGTATATATGTATGTAAAATAATTATAATGTTTATTACCATCTGATCTCGAAGGCGAGCAAGTGACCGGGATCCCTGCCGGCATACGACCGTGCTCTTTGCCCGGTTTTGGCGATTTTGAGCGGCTCGGGCTTGGTTCCTGGGATCATTCCAAAAGGCAAGCTGGGCATCCCAATCTGTCGGGGTAATGTTCTCGGGACGTCGCTGCCTGATGCTCTCCACGTCGTACGTCCCGGTCTCAGGGTTTATAACCCAATGCGCTGCCTTGAGAGAAGCCGTGTTGGTATTGTACAACTTTTGCAAATGTTGCTGGATGCCCGCATTGATATCTGTCCAACGCTAGGATTGCATATGAGGCTTCAAGTCAAACTGCGTCTGCAATCACATACAACAAAACAAAGACAGAGTTAAAGATATAATTCATATATTTATTTAAATTTGTTTATTTATTTATATGATATAAATAAATAAGCGAATTTAGATAAATATACACAATTAAATAAATGAACACGATAATGAAATAAACATAAAAGGATAATGAAATAAATGTCGTTCAGGAAAAGTCCGTTACATGTTCTACTTTTTCTTGTAGTGTCTTAAAACAAAGACAAGCTATATGTATGTTAATAGGTTTGCTTCATAAGGGTGTCCTATCTTTGTTAAAGTATGACATTTAGATGACGCACTTTAGAAATTATGTCGTCCAACAATGTGGAATCATGGTGTTGGTCCACGGATAAGAAGCATCTCTAATATTAAAATAAGACATTTGATAGTGATCATGAGTTAAAAGTGAGAGACCAACATGCATTGGTTAGGCTATAGGTGCATAAACAAATAAATTATGGTCGTCATCTTAGCATGTATATTTTAATGAATTTGTAAACAGGGCAGCGATGAAAGTGAAAACAAATTATGGTCGTCATCTTAACATGTATATTTTAATGAATCTGTAAACACGGCAACGATGAAAAGTGAAAACTACCGGTTGACATGGGCATAAATCTGTTAGATAAGTCATAATGGTTTATGGATGGGCACAACTATATATCGTTGTATGAGATTCCTTTAAAAGAACATGTATTGTTATTTATTTGATTAGTTTAAGATATTCTATTAAATAATACATTGCTAACATCCCATGTGAATCTAGAAAACAAAGTTGGTTAAAAAGATTGTATTATTTCATTTTGCAATTCCGGTAAGAACTCTGACTCGGGTAAAGTGAGGTTTGAACCTCTTCAAATCCTTTATTTAAAACCTAATGACTTTGAAAACTAAAGTTGCTTTAACATTCAATCCAGTTAAGGGAATCGAGATCTCAACATGAAGAGGATTGTATATCTTCTAGAGGAGCTGAGAATGGGCAAGGTATGTACCATTACCACATTCAAACAAAACACAATGAAAGTGGAATAAGAGGGTGTTTGGGATTGCTTAATTTTCCGCTTGAAAACATAAACAAAAATGCAGTTAAGGATTAGACCTTTCTGATGATAATGATTTTTTTGGAAGTGTTCCTCATTCAATTAGTTCATTAAACAGTTTACAAGTTATTAACGTCAAGTAAAACTGGTGCAAGTCCACCGCTCCGTTAGGAGTCATAAATTGTCTTCTTTGGCTATGCTTCTTCTATTCATGATCTACTAATGACCTTACATACATTAGTTAATGTACAAGCTTTTGTATGCTTCTTCTCACTTGAATGAAGCCAATTTTATATATTGTCGAAATAGTCTCTGAAGTGTGTAGTTTGCAGGTATATTATGTATTTTTCAAACTTATAAAAAGAGATGCAGAATTGAGCATAGTACAAAAATAGTCAGGCCTAATTCAGACTGATCATATTTTTGTAGAATGACCGGGGCGTTTAGGAATGGGCTATATAAAGACGGGAGTGTTTGGGAGCGGGTTTTTTAGGCCCGGACTTTATACAACTCTACTAACAGTCCCTTTCGTAGTGTTATTTGATATTAAGTTCCGTTTTCACTTTTTTAAGTAGATAACTTTTTATGAATGGTTGAATTTTTTTGGCCGGTTGAATTTTTTACAAAGTGAGGTACATAGGAAAACAAGTCAGCTATGACGATTGCACGGCTCTACACAGGATGTCAAGACATTATATAGGTAAATCTTTTTCCATGTTAATAGCTCGAACACGAATGTTTAATCGTATTTTACATAAGGTTCCCAGAAGAATTAGGCCAGTGTAACCTCTCACAGTACTATTTAAACTTGTGAGAGTTAATATTTTTAATGAGAAAACGAAGATAATTGGCTTCATAACACGATTGAGTAAATAAAACGGTGTAGGGACGTATAATCTCCATCTAAGTTCATCCAATATTCGGCTCTCCACATCTCGAACATCTTGAATTTCGCTGTAATTCTTATGGCGGGGTCTATGCTGAGCATTTGTTGAGATGAAATGCCAATAAAACAATTCAAAACAAGGCTACCATCGATTATAAGTAAGCAACTGAAGATATATTAAATATGATAACAAAAAGTGTAATTGATACAATTATCTATATATTTGATAAAGCAAATTAGAAAGCTGTAAACTTAACATAACTTTAAACCAGTACGACTTATTTCTATTTAACTACGTTTATTTTTCCTTTTTTTTTCTAAAAATATTCGCCGTTTGACCAGTAAGAGGAAAAAAAGTGTTCTAGATTGACCCATTTTCACATTAATGGGTTGATGTTTCCTTGTCTATTATATACGGTATGCTTGAAATACTTCAATGCACATGACATTGCATCACTTGGTTTAACAAACTATGACTTCTATTTTCCTCTTTCAACATGTACGTAGATTTCAATAAACTGATTTTATCTTTCAGTAAACTGTTAGATACCGATTCAAGATGGTAAGTCTCCCAAGAACTAGATTAAGAAGCGGAAGGATTAGGCCCTTAGAGCGGGCGAGACTCCAAGAGAAACATTAAGAGAGAAACGTTTACTGATCAATATTCTTCTTATTTCAAAAGTACAATATTCCTTAGTTATATATAGCCATTGCATCTACTGAGATATTACTAAATAAGCATGACTAGATATGCATGACATTAAAGAAGTAACCCATTACCAAACATGACTAGACATGCATGACACAAAAGAAGTAACCCATTACCAACTAGACATTCATGACATTACAACTCGTATCAAGTTCCACTATTTATTCCACGGCCTTAATACATGGAGTATTCCATGTATTTCAACTCGTATCATAAACTCTTATGGAATAAAAATAGTTTGAACTTACAGTCTGGAGATGAAGACCCGCTTTATCAAGGGTTGGAAGCACGGTTGCAAGGTCCTCAAAGTTGACAAAAGGAAAATCCATTAGTTATTTAAGTGCACATATATCCTAACGATTGCAGATTAGACACAAAGTGCAAAAACTAAGCTAGATATGAGTTACAAGAATACACATGCATATATAACAGGGAAAGTTGCAGCAAAATGTAGCAGACTCTTAACATTTTTGCCATTGTATATCAACTTATGTTTTTACCATTTAATGAAATATACTTACATTTCTCTGTGTTTGTGTGCGAGTTAACTAATAAAGTAAATTAAGATAAATGAATGCATTACTTGAAAATATGGAACAACTGATCAAATCTGAGTGTCTCCAGGACAGGAAATAGTGGTTTTTGATTCA
>BQNB010033772.1:0-10340 GCA_026074375.1 Tanacetum coccineum | reverse complement strand
TTCACCATTCTACTACTAATTTTATATTTTAAAATCTTCTTAAAGCTAGCCGCCCATCGGGCGGGCCTTGAGGCTAGTAAGTAAATAAAACTAAAGTCTAAGCCTGATCCGGTACCCTAGTAAAACTTAATTACATGTTATGACTTACGATAGATAGCATTTCATATTATAATACTTACATTCAAAATTTTGTCATTATAGCCACTTATTTTTTGTGATATAATATAAGCATTATAACAACATAAACATTAAACATCTGTCACGTCAATGCGTCATGCGTATGCAGATAAATAGTTTAAAAAGATGTTGATAAGCTAGAGAAATTTTATAAAAATAATTGCCATTTAAGAAAAGGAAAAGATAATAAAATTGCACAAAACTCGCTTGGAAGAACCTGCTATATTTATCTGTGCATGAACAAGCATGATTTTTTTTTTGAACGACAACTTTATTAAAAACCACTAGCAAGGAGCTAGAAAATTACATAGAAATTAAATGAGGGTGTTGAAGCCAACTAACCCAATTCAAAGTTTTATTACCTCTAGCTAAACACAATTAAACGACCGTTAAGACAATCTCATCGAAAAAGCATCTTTACGAGGATAGAATCGCAAAATAGGAGTGATTCCTGAAATTCCATAAAATAACTCCACCAGAGACGTAAAAAACACTTCTAACACTTCTTTTGAATTAGCACCAAGGCTTAAACTGTTTGAAACCAACCTTGCATCTGTTTACTAGTTAAAAGAGTGATAATCCAAGTCCCATCCAACGACATAATAACCTCTGTAACATGCTCTCGAAGGAGCAACGAAAACTAATAAATGAGAAGAATCTTTGGTTCTCCGTCACAAATGGGCAAGATAAGGAAAATCGGGATCAAGATGTTTTTTCCTATGACTAAATTCGACTGTAGGAAGACGATCTTGGGAGAGTCTTCTAAAACAAAAAACATTAACTTTTTTGGGATACATTTAATTCCAACCGTAGGCGTATCAGCTTTAGGAAGAATGGTCTCGTAAGGCAAGTTTCGAACCTTTTTGACACGAAAAAACCTCCTTCTCCATTCAAATCCCAAACCCAACCTATCCTTCGGAATTAGATAACAGAGTCGATTCAATAAGACCATGAGATGATCAAGTTGCTGAGCTTTCTAACCCCCACTCGACAGGTCGGCGAAAGGTACAAAGTAATAGGGACACGAAATTTATTTGCTACAGAAATGTCTTTAATTGTTTCATAAGGCAAATAACGAGGAAACAATGTTGCATGGTGCATAGAGTCGCAAATCCAACAATTCATTCCACGAAAAAGAAACTTGTTGTTCATACCATTACCAACCCAAATCTTACAATGGGAAATTAAGTCCAAAACTTGAGGGGGGCCCCTTAAGAGATTTGGACTTCATTATTATAGTATTTTCATAACGAAGAGAATAAAGAAGGCAGAAAAGCCTGTGAAGACGACCCATGTAATGCCGAAATAACCGAGCCCATTAGAGAATGATCTGTCTGAGTGAGATTATATAACGCACAACCCATTTTGAACAAAAGATACCCCTATTAAGAGCATAGAAAACTGGATACCCCCACCCGCCATGTTTTTTAGAGCGAGCACCACGGGCATTTTAAACCCAAGCAATCTTCTTATCTACTTCTTTGAATACCATTGAAGAAATTTTCTACGCAAACTCTCCATTGATATGAAGCACTGATTTGGGGGGACCTTGAAGAGCGACTTGTTATAAATTGGATGGAACCAAGCAGCCGATATTTAAGGAGTTGTAGCGACACCCGATAGAAAGAGTTTTGAGTTTCATTAGAGAAGAGCCTTCTTTTGAGCTTAACAAATCGATTCATCCAAACGCCTTGATCATCGGACATATTACCACAAACGAGAATATGCCCAAATATTTGAAAGGAGGTTTTCAATTAATCGAACAATCAAGAGGCTAGCAGCCACAGAAAGCAGCCACAGAAAATAATAGAATAGGGAATCTGAAATTCCATACCAAGAAGCTGTGCTTTTTTCTTGACATTATTGACAGCCTGAAAGCAAAGAAAAACAATCGTGGATGTTCATGATCCTTTTAAATTATTATGGGACCACTCCCCAATAAACCGCGTCATCTGCTGTTAAATATATGTTGGGAAATCGTAATGAGAAGAACATTCTCGATTCCAGTAAAGAATTCCCGCTCTTAACAACACGAGAAAAAGAGAGATTTTTGAAGAGATTCCATTATAAGACTAACAGAAATGGGAGCCAAAAGGATCCATCTTTGTTTCAGACCTCGATGGAATTGAAACTCGGATGTCGGGCTTCCATTGACTAAAATAGAGGCCTTTCCATGAGATTAGACTGGACACGATCCTTTTATGACACTCCTATTTAGAACCAAACCAAAAAGAGTTTAGGAATCATCTAAATAATCCCAGCTAATAGAGATACGTAGGCCTTGGCGAAATCGAGCTTTAAAACCAGTAGCTTGATGTATATTTAACATTTGCACCAAGAAGTATATAAAACTCATAAGGCATAATAAGGGACATGATGGATCTTGCCGGTTGGGATGTGAAAGCTGACGGTGAACATCAGAAATAACGAGATGAGATAACCGACTAGAGAAAGCGAGGTAGCAAGAATCTTAGTGATAACTTTGTACAAGTTCCCAATTAAGCTAATGGACTCGATAATCACTTACGATTTCTTGGATCTAGATATGTCGGATAAGAATGAGGGCCACAACTAGAAGAATTACAGACCAATGGACGAAAAGATCCGTGTTTGCAAAAAAACATTCATCTGCATACACATAATATTAGGGCCGAAACCCGCTTCCAAATTCTTTCAGGAAAAAACTCAAATGAAATCCATCAGGGGTCTGGGGATTTATCCTCTCCGACATCCCAAACAGTCTACCGAATTTTATCTCTTGAAATTGGCGATTCTAAATCCAGAAACCTAGATCAAGAGAAAGTGCGATTAGGAAGGTAGAATTAATATTACCTCATGATTAGCACCGGGATCTTCGAAAATGGGCAGAAGCAAAAGTGATTAGGAATTCTTATTTAACACGGCTAGGGTTCATCCATCCATTCACCATTCAACCATAAGAAACCTTTGACAGTCATGATTTGCACGTTCTTTTTATTACATGCGATGCATGAAAGAATCTATAGAGTTCTTCGTCGTCCCTCAATGGCCCGAATGAATTTTCGCCTTTGGGATGTTATCTACGATTGATCGAAGATTGAAATCTGTGCGGAAGAGTTTCATGGAATCTCATTCGGGTTAATAAAAGGTCATCATGGAAGAACAACATCGTAGCATGTGATCTAACTCCTTAGTCGAATGACACTTAACTTGAGCTCTTACGTCTTTAAAATCATTAAGTGACCCGCACATGTATGGCCTCTTAGTAGTCCATAACCCACCACGATATCTTCTTTTTCTAACAATTGCAGCTTCTTTTTTAACTTTTCCGAATCAAATTGACGTATGTTATCATCAAGGACTAAAGAATTCCATGAATCTATTACCATTGGATCGAAACTGGGTTTGAAACCGACCATGAATGATAAAAACCGAGGAAATGGAATAATACGCACCTACAAGAATCAGTATTACTTTCCTTCTTAAGCAAGTATAGGTCTAAGCAAGATAGGTCTATGATCAGAAAGATGTCGATCAAGACAGATTGCAGAAATATGGGGAAAAGAGGAGATTAAGCCATCAGACACTAAAAATCGATCCAACTTGCTCATCTTAGAAGCCGATGGATGAGCCCAAGTAAATGCGTACCCTTCCAACTGAACATCAATTAAACCCGAACTCGAAATAAAGGTATTGAACACGTTAGCCCCATGAGCATTAAAAGTAGATCCCCATCGCTCCTCCTTACACCTGACTTCGTTGAAGTCTCCCATGACCAGACACTCGCCATTCCAACGCACAATGAGAGATGAGATGTAACTCCATAACATTTGCTTAGAAGAAAGAGATTGAGGAGCGTAAACTGAAATCACTAGAAGCTTAAGCTGATTTGGGATCCACGTCCCATACAAGGCAACAAAATTATCGGAGATAATGTGATGCTCTTTATGAAAGATGCTGGAGTCCCAAGTACAAAGAATACCTCCTGAATTCCCAAGAGCCTCACTAAAAGAATGATCAAAAATGTAATTACCCCACAATTGTTTAACATCCATAGCCGAAATCAACTCCATCTTAGTCTCTTGAATAGACAAGAAACTAACTTTATGTTTGGTGATCAACTCCCTAATCCAATCTTTTTTAGCCTTGGATCCTAGGCCTTGAGCGTTCAAGGACAAACAATTCATCGGAGAATCTCATACACTCCTTTTGATCCAATAATATTCTCCATATCCTTCGTGCATCCTTCCATGGAAAAACCCATTGTTTGGCCAACCTTAATCATCTCATCAAGAATCTCCAAAATAGATCCTCCCTCCTTAGGTTTGACCCCGATGTTCCGCCCTTCAGAAGAAAAGCAACCATCAATGTTCTCCACTTCCTCCAAAATTCTGGAATTACCTCCGTCCGATTTACTGTTGGATCGAACTTCCGCAGCATCAGATACCTCCTTCTCGTTTATGACATTAGTACTTTTATCCGGAGTGAAACCTGGAGGATACGGTAAACTTGTATCCGAACCAGATGTGCCAACAACTTTTTTGGTTTTATTGAGTAAATCATAGATGTTAAATGGATCTTTTGAAACCTCCTTAGCATTAAACGATTGGCCTTGTTCGTTTTCATATCCCTGTTCATCTGCATTATCTCCAAAGTATGTGTCAGAAACAACCTCACTATCACTTGCATCACCATCATTGTTCAACTTACTATCCTCGCCATTCATCTCTGCTTCTCCTTTTATAGATTCATCATCTGAGCAATGAACAGCTTCGGGAATGTCTTTAAATGTCGGATTCCAAACAAATAACTCCTTTGCACGAACACAAAAAACCTTCCCTTTGACAATAATCTTAAAGGATTCAAGAATGTTCTCCTCATGCTTAGTCTTGATACAAAGACGTTTACGAGCAAAGAGGTCGTCATGGTCGTCTTCTAATTCCAACACATCACCCCACTTCGAGCCAATCTTGAAGAAAGTAGATCGAGACCAGGCATGTAAAGGGACACCCTTTATATCAACCCAAACAATCCG
Source organism: Tanacetum coccineum (assembly GCA_026074375.1). Taxonomy (NCBI): domain Eukaryota; kingdom Viridiplantae; phylum Streptophyta; class Magnoliopsida; order Asterales; family Asteraceae; genus Tanacetum; species Tanacetum coccineum. The sequence continues at coordinate 5,149 of BQNB010033772.1, read as the reverse complement.
CTCTTTAGCTACAAAGTCCGACTGAGCATTATAAAGACTCCTAAACCATGAAGCAACACCCACATGATTCATGAGATTGAGTTTAGTCTTGGCGGACTCCAACTCAATCATAATCCACAAATCTCCTATGACTAAACAATATGGGCATTGGGGAACCCCTCATTAGATAAAATCACGCGAAGATTATTGATAGAGGAAAATTGCAGAACTTCACCCATGATTAAAATACCCAAGGTCTCTAGTCATCAAACAAGATTCATCAAGAACCAGTGCAGGCTTCGACACAAATGGAGATGAATTACCTTTCACAGCCGAAACAAAGGAAGTAGCTACAGGAGAGACATGATTAGCCGGTTTAGGATTAACCGGATGAGATGAACGAGACGCGTACTTCAGAGGTCGATCAAAGCGGACAACATTGGCATGTAAATGAAAACGACCAATCCACAAGGTGCATAAATTCCCAACCAGCCTATCGATGTTGTCTACCTTAATGAAGCGAATGAAGGCAAACCTCTTCCCTGATTTCGACTTTCTATTGGGAATAAAAACATCCACAACCGTCCCATATGGCTGACACAAGTTCCATAAATCTTTGGAGGTGGTTGAATCAGGGAAATTGGTGATGAATATGGATTTGGAAATCAAACGGGTATGGTCCGCATTGCTACGGAAAGAGTGCATCATGAATTTGGATTGAAGGGAGATCTTACCAATAAAATCAAAGACAAAAGCAAACAAAAAGAAATCCTGAAACTATGTCGAATCGAATAAAAAAGGAATTAAAGGAAAGGATCGATAACATATGATAAACCCCTACGGGAATTATATGATCATGTCGGAAGTAGGGATCAATCAAAGATCGAAAACCTAAACCCAATCACAATATAAAAGCGAACAAGGGAAAAACACCATCATAGATCACACATCAATAATCGATTGTTATTCAATGAATGATAGTACCCAGGAACAAGGGACACGGGTGGTTGTACAGATCTGAAACCTTTAATGACATATGTTCAATTGTCCGCGCGTTGCTGCGAGGCATTATTTTTTTTTTTTTAAGATTTTATTTATTTTGTGTGGGTTTATTTTTTCGGTTTCATGTTTAATAGTTTATTTTTTATATGGGTTTATGTGTTGGACCTCAAGGCGCGAGTATTTTTGATCTGAGGAAATCATTATTTTTTTTTAAAAAAATTTCTATGTTGTGGCGAACAATTATTTTTTTTAATGTTATTTTGTTTGCTTTGATTTTTGTGTCTTATATTTAATAGTTTGTTTTTTATATGGGCTTATGTGTTGGGCCTCATGTAGCGGGTATTTTTTTATCTGAATAAATAAGTACCTTTTGTAATTTTTTTATTTTATTTTGTGTCTAGTATTTTTTTTATATATTGGTGTATTTAAAAAAATAAAAAATAAAAAAAAAATTTGGATCCGGCCCAAAAGAGAGAGCCGCCCCCCAGGTGAGGCCGGGCACTGTAGCGCTACTACTAGTATCAATGTCATCGTAAGGCATTGTAGCATTGCAAAATGACAAATCATTTAACTTGTAAAAATGTGTGTACAATCATAAAGCATAATTACCTAACCCTCAGCGTTGCAGCGGGGCGAATTAATTTTTTTTTTTTTTTCGTGTGTTGTTGCGGGCCAATAATTTTTTATTTTTTATTTTTTAATTTTGTGTGGGTTTATTTTTTCGGTCTCATGTTTAATAATTTGGTTTTTTTTCTTATATGAGCATATGTGTTAGGGCCCCTCACAGTTTTATTATAAAGGTTTCTTTTCTTATTTTTTTTGCTTTACAAACTAAACAGGTTTTTTTTTAAATAATTTTAAGGGATTAATGGGTAAAATGTTTATATATAATTGAGCATAATATTAATTGTGGTTTATGATGATAAAATAGATAAAACCGCGTCGTTTAAAGCCATCTAAAGATTTATGTTTGTGACTATCTGTCGATTATTTTAAAGTTATTAGGTAACTGAAAAAAGTTTCGCCCTTTCCCGCGGAAATATCCTTTTTATCAGAATAATTTGGTACTTTTGTTATTTTTTTTTTTATTTTTCCTTTCCCCTTCCCCTAATTTTGGTGCCACAACAAAGTTTTTCTTTAAATGGGAAAGGGGAGGAGGGAGGAGCCAAAAAAGGTACTGTAGCGAACACCGTAGCAACCCTCCAAAAACTACGTCGTTTCACTTTTGTTTTGATTATATACAAGCAAAAGAACCCGCGCGTTGCGGCGGGGCTAATTTTTTTCCGAAAAAGTTATTAGGTATCGAAGATGTTTCCGCGGGTATTTTTTTTATCTGAATAAATCGGAACTTTTGTAATATTTTTTTCACTCCTACTTTGTGCATACAAATTTAAAAAAAAAACAAAAACAAAATAATTAAAAAAAAAAACTAAAATCGGGCTGGCCCAAAATGGGAGCCCGTTACTGTTTTTTTTACGTTTCGGGGTGTTTTTTTTGGGCGATGCGTTATGGCGTGGCTAATTTTTAATATTTTCTTTTTTTTGTATGATTCGGGGAAAAAAATTTGAGTTGGGACGGGCTAATTTTTTCCCGAATATTTTTTTTGGGACGGTTTTGTAAATTTTTTTACGGGAATTTTTGTGTAAGAAAATCGTAAATAGTTAAAAGGTGATTGTCCGTTTTGTATTTTTTTTTTCACTTTGGCCAGATTTTAGGCTATTTTTGGGTTTTTTTGGCTAATATTTTCCCGGATATTTCCTTTTTTTGTATGATTCGGGATTTTTTTTTTTGCGTTGGGACGGGGTAATTTTTTCCCGAATATTTTCTTTTTTTGGGACGGTTCGATATCTTTTTTTTGGGCCGATGAATGTAAAAAAGTTGTGAACAATAAAAACTTGACGTGTTTTTTTTTATAATTTTTTTCGGGATTTTTTTTGTAAGAAAATCGTAAATAGTTAAAAGTTGAGGGACTGTTGTGTATTTTTTTTTTTACTTTGGGTCAGATTTCAGGCTAATTTTGGGCTAGTTTTTTTTTTTTTACTTTGAGCCACAGTTTAAAGTGTTTTTTTTTGCTATATAAGTTTTTTTTAATATAATGGGTTGTACGTTTGTGACCATATCGATCATTTTAACGTTATTAGGTATCGAAGATGTTTCCGCATGTATTTTTTTATCTGAATAAATCGGAACTTTTGTAATTTTTTTTTTCACTCCTACTTTATGCATACAAATTTTAAAAAAAAAAACAAAAACAATATCATTTAAAAAAAAAAAAAAAACTAAAATCGGGCTAACCCAAAATGAGATCCCGTTACTGTAGCAAGTGGCCCACTGTCAAAACGACAGTGGATTTGACGCCTAATGTGTATATTAGTAATTTGATACTTACTTTAGCCGTGTTCACGAGTTATCTTTTCATTTTGTTTCTTTCTCACAAAGGTAATGTGAATAAAAATATTCTATGTACCTAAAGAAAAGTTTGTATAAAAATCACAAATTTTATAAAAATCAACAAATCAAATCCTCGCCATTTGATCTATTTGATTCAAAAGTATAGATTAAAAGTAGTTTCTAATTAAAAATAAATTGTATTGAAATAGTTAGAGTTTCTTTTGATTTACACACAATTATACATTTCGTCTTAAAACTTTTAAAAATTATACCATTGTTTTTGTCCTCGTCATTTTGTAACAGACTGGTCACTGGACCATTAATTCGTCAATTCACTCCGTTAACTCTATGAAATAAGGGTATTTAAGATGGTGATGTTGAATGATTGCATATCTTTAAGAGTATTTCTCAAAACCATTTTGTGTTGTAGATACAGAATAGGTCTTTACCTGTTAGATGGACGGTTTTCTTATTAGTTGATTAAAATCTTAAAATTGTTTTTAAGATTCAATGTACACTAATTATAGCAGAGTGCAAACACTTTGTGACGAATAGTATTAAAAGGGTCGTAAACGGATAACTTGATGTTTAAATCGTGCATATATCGAGTAAATAATTGTTGGGTTCGATATTATAAAGTTTGACGTATTATCGGTACTAAAATGGGTATAGGACATAAAAAAAGCTAATGACTATGAGAAGCAACCGTACGCCTCATACAACTACAAAGTGAAAAACGCATATTATTAGCTAACGAAAAAATGAATGATTATCGAATAATCATGAATTGCTACAAGGGAAGTGATACTCACACCACAAAAAGTGATGTGAATACCACAATATCACATCACTAATGCATATGTTACAACATCATATATGCATAATTGTGGTGTGCAAATCATTTTTTGTGGTGTGAGTATCACTTCCCTTGCTACAAATGCAAATTTCATATGCGTCTTTAAAATGTTCTTTAGACTCTTCCCACCAAATTTTACTAATGGAGCTATATTAGATTTAATAAAAAAACACAGAAAATATGCGATGCGATGCGGTGCAAAAGTTAGCGGATTCTTAGATGGAGTAGGATAATGGAGCGGTAAACGGCTCAACTTAAACGGACCATAACTTTGAATATGTTTGGAGTTGCGGGGCACATAATATGTCGTTAGAAAGTCCCCGACAAGCATAGTGTCATGACAAACGTTCGTAAAAGGTTTACCCTGACAGATTTCACTAATTTCGACCTTTGAACCCTCAATACGAATTTTCTAAAATTTGACCTACACTCTGTTTTCAGTTTAATTGTATAACTGATTTACGTGATTTAAAGGACTTATCCAGATCACTCAATATCTTAGCCGGACTCTAGCCATTTGATCCTAGTCACTCAAATTTCTCTTTATTCATCTTTATTTATCACTTTTACACTTTCGTTCGGCGTTAATATGGATGATCGTAACAACGATATTGTCACACACTTTCATGTTTCTTTTCTTATTTTGGAAACGATGACTATTGCAACAAACTCTATCATTAACATCAAAAAATGATTTGATGTGTTTTAAACACATAATTACACAAATCTCACATGTGCGATAAGCAGTTAATATCGGTTTACATCAAACACTATTCTAATAATGTTATCTTCACCGTGTGCTATAAGCACCAATAATGTATGAATTTTTACAATGTTTAACGTGTAATATGGAATATACCATTGATATCATACTTAATGTCATATCTCATATGTATTTGCTGAACTCATGTATCATGCATC
>BQNB010033771.1:39023-52065 GCA_026074375.1 Tanacetum coccineum | reverse complement strand
GGTAGGTAAAAAACGTATTGGGCCGGGTACATGGACCGGTGCACCTAGTATTTGTATGGTTTTTACAATAAACATGTAGCTTATTTGATAATCAATCACAACCCTAATCGTAATTGACTGAAGCCTACAATTAAACTTGGTCCACTAAATAGTCGTCCAATAGATATGTGATCCGATCTCTTCAAGTGATGTTTTGTTGGATTTTCAATCGATTTACTTGATACACATTTATACGAGTTTATTTCGAAACATATAGAATCTCAAAACTCATTTCAAGGTTTTAGCATTCAATAAAATTATCATCACATATTATAGCATGGAGATAGATTATAACCGTACATTCAGGGACGGAACTTGAGCAGTTTTATGAGGAGGGTCGAGACGAAAATCATAATGTATATATACAAAAAAGAAAGACAAGAAATACGCGATAACTCACAAAATAGTTTTAGATTGAGAGAATGGGAGATTGGGAGGAGTTGCAGAGAGGGTTTTTAGTTGTTTTTTGTTTGGTAAAGAAACAAAATGTAAAAAAAGAAAATTAATTTGCATTTGACGTTTAGTTTCGAGGGGGGCAGAATGTAATTTTTTTCTAATGTATATCTACATAATACAAAATTGGTACTTAGAAGCAAAATTTTTGGGGGGGCCACAACCCCCCTTGGCCCTATATATCTTCCGTCCTTGCCAACAAGCATCAAGACATGCTCTAAATTCCATAACATAGCTAAAATTTGGAATCATATGTGATGATCATGTCTTTATCTCTAAAAGGCTAGTAGCAACTGCATGCAGGCAACTTTTCAAGTTAATTTAACCTTCAACCTTTACTACATCCATACCATGAAAAGTATCAGATCCTACTATGTCTACTTAAAACACATCAAATAAATCGTTAGACTACAAAACAAATGTCTTAAATATTCCTCAACGAAATGGGAGAGCCTCATGAACTTAAAGCATTTGCATTATAATTTGTCAGTCTTCATATAACAAATATTGAAATAATCAATGTACTAAACCCAAAACCTCGGTATATGCTTTCAACTTGCATCAAATCCTAAACCTCCGTTTACCACGCAACAAAATTTGTTCAATAGAGGTTTGAATTTAGAAATTTGTTAAGATTGCTCAATATAAACTGCTTATATGCTCATTTCTTTTTTAATAAGTATTCAAGCTGCTAATTCAATACTTCTAGTCAGATAAGGAATTTGGATAAGCAAATCCCCAACGTATACAGATACGGTAGTCATTATATAGGGAGCGTGTAATAATAGGATTCCAAGTTAAAAAAAAAAAAAAAATAGGATTCCTAACTAGAAGTACTACAGAGTGACAATAAGAGACTATTTCAATTACGTGATAATCGTATCTTAATCTTTAAAGCTTATTTGAAACTACCTGCAGGCAACTTTCCAAGTACAACATTTAACCTTCAACCCTTACACTACATGCATAGCATAAAGTGTTAAAATCTATTATTTCTACCTTATACACATCTAAGTAATCGTTTGACGATAAAACAATGTCTTAAATATTCCTCAACTGAATGAGGGGAACCTTATAGACCCAAAGCATTTGCGTAATTACTTGTCGCTCTTCATATAACAAATCTTGAAAACCTCCGTATACCACTCAAAGAAATTCGTTCAAAGGAGGTTTGAATTTAGAGAACGTTTAGGATTCCTTGATCTAAACTGCTTATCTGCTTATTGCTTATTAAAATAAGCAACATCAAACTGCTTAATTTCCTTCAACTAGTCACCATATAAGCAATCCTAATTACTCACAAAACCGCTTATCAGCTTGAGAAGCAACCGAAAACGTATATAAGCCAGTTGCACGGGGACGGGTACGGGTACGGGTACGGGGATACGGCAACATCCTAAAATTCAAGAAACGGGTACGGCGGGAAAACGTCTATGTGTTTTATAATATTTTAGTATATGGCAAACTGTCATCCAAAAAAATATTACAAAACATTCAAAAATCCAAACAAATATTACTCACAATCATCAATTAAAAACACTTAAACATCAAATTGTCTTCTCAAAAAAAATTTAAGTAAAAAAACATCAAGTAGTTATCGTATCCTCGAAGAAAAAAACTCTCTCTAATTCTGGTTTATCAAGTGAGAGACTCAAACTCTAAAAATGATGTATCCTCCAATGTACCAAAGTCGTCTCCACCAACATCCCACATCATTGTTTTCTCATCATTATATTGGTAAGTGCTACGTGACAAAAGACGTAGATTATTATATGTCCTCGTATATTTTAGTGATAACAATAACTTGAACAACGTCCGTTTTCGTCTAGGAAAACACATTCATACCACATAATAGTGTAGGAAAGGGTTTAGAGATATAATTTGTGTTTTGTATTCCTCAAAACAATTGATACAATATATAAGAGTGTACGGACTATTCTAGAATACGGAATAAGCATAAGCTCACTTTTACATAGTGTAGAGTAGCTTGCCTTGGTTGGTGCCCTGAAACCACAATCCCTTGAAAGGTTTCCACTCACACTCTTTTATTTGTGGGTTTTGCTTATTGTGTGCTTGTTTGAGCTGTAACATTATTTCTTAGTTATATATGTCCTCGTATATTTTAGTGATAACAATAACTTGAACAACGTCCGTTTTCGTCTAGGAAAACACATTCATACCACATAATAGTGTAGGAAAGGGTTTAGAGATATAATTTGTGTTTTGTATTCCTCAAAACAATTGATACAATATATAAGAGTGTACGGACTATTCTAGAATACGGGCTTGAGCCCAATACATAATGACCATTAATTTGACTGACATAAATAACTTTGAATGACATAAATAACTTTGACTAATCATATATAATTGACTTTGATTAATCATGGACTAACACTCCCCCGCAGTTGGAGCGGGAGGACACCGGACGCTCAAACTGGTGCGAAACTCCTCAAACAACGCTGAAGGTAAGCCCTTAGTGAAGATATCCGCATACTGAAACCGAGAAGGAACATGTAAAACGCGAACCTGCCCAGTAGCGACCAAATCCCGAACAAAATGAATATCAATCTCTATGTGCTTGGTACGCTGATGTTGAACCGGATTAGAAGACAAGTACACAGCACTCACATTATCACAATACACAATAGTGGCGGAAGATAAAGGAGTATGAAGCTCACGAAGTAAATTCCGGATCCAACATGTCTCAGCAACAGCATTGGCAACACCACGATACTCAGCCTCAGCACTGGAACGAGAAAGCGTCGGCTGACGCTTAGAGGACCATGAGAGTAAGTTGTTGCCAAGAAAAACACAATACCCCGAAGTAGACCGTCTCGTAGTCGGGCAACCAGCCCAATCAGCATCCGAATAAGCAATCAAGGAGTCAGTAGTAGATGAAAATAGCTGTAAACCATAGTCCAAAGTCCCCTGAACATACCGCAAAATCCGCTTGAGAGCAGAGAAATGAGGCTCCCGTGGATCATGCATATAAAGACAAACCTGCTGCACAGCATACGTAATATCAGGTCTAGTGAATGTGAGATACTGAAGAGAACCTGCTAAACTCCGGTATAAGGTAGGATCAACAACCGGAGTACCACCATCCCCCGTGGGAAAGCGTCGGCTGACGCTTAGAGGAACATGAGAGTAAGTTGTTGCCGCAGAAAAAAACACAATACCCCGAAGTTGACCGTTCTCGTAGTCGGGCACCAGCCCAATCAGCATCCGAATAAGCAATCAAGGAGTCTGTAGTAGATGAAAATAGTTGTAAACTCATAGTACCCAAAGTCCTGAACATTACCGCAAAATCCGCTTTGAGAGCAGAGAAAATGTGAGGGCTCCCGATGGGATCATGCATATAAAAAAACCTGCTGCACAGCATACGTAAATATCAGGTCTAGTGAATGTGAGATACTGAAGAGATGATTGCTAACTCACGTATAATGGTAGGATCTTCAAAACGGTGTTCCCCACCATCCCCCTAACCTTGGACTCAATATAACAGGAGTCGAGAAGAATTACAGCAACCATATGAGCATGCTCCAAATCTCCCATAGCATTACTTACGCTTGTGACAGAAATACTCAGACCAGAAGTCTCACGCGTAACTGAAAATACCCCAAAAAAAAAATTAGTGCACAAAATCTGTTCATTGAAAACTCCGAGATGTAAAGAAGCTATAATCTGTTGTAGCAAACGACAGAAATGAAGAAGTGAGAACTAATGTCATCCACATAATGTAACAAAAACGCTGTATCATCACCCTTGTCTGTAAAATAAATAAAGAGGAGTCACAAACACCTAGGAGTAAAATCCAACGTTAGTAAGTAAGCAGCAAACCGTCTGAAACCAGGGCGAGGTGCCTGCTTAAGACCAGTAGAGAGATCGCTGCATTAAACAAACATAATCCGGTTTATGCTCAGGGTCTCGAACTGGGAGGCCGATACATATAAACAGTTCTCAGCTAAGTCCCATGTAAAAAAAGCATTCTTGACATCAAGATGGATGAACATGCCAATGTCGAGGAAATAGCTAACTAAGAACAGTCCGAATAAGTGCCGGTCTTAACAATACGGACTAAAAAGTCTCATCTTACATCAACACCGCAACCTGCGTTGTACCTTTGGTAACAAGACGTTGCCTTAGACCGCTAAGAGTGCCATCTTGCAAAAACTTCATGGCGAAATAACCACATTCACCACGAACAATATTGGCACCCTCCCGGCCGAGGTACACTAGTCAAGTTTTTATTTTTAATAAATGCATTATACTCGTCAAACATAGCATTTCGCAATTTGGGATCATTATTAACGCTTTCTTTATCAACCGCGGTAAGGGAAGAGATAGTTGAACTATGACCAACGTTTAACGAGGATTAGGAGAGTAGTGCCGACACGAGAACGTGTGACCATGGATGAATTGACACGGGTTGGTGGATCATTAGTGGGAGCGGTGTTATGTTCAGGTACAATTTGGGGCACAGGGACTGAGGCGTAGGGGCTGGTGATGAAGGAGCGTGTAGGTGGTGTTAGACGGTGTAGTACCGTCAAACTAGTGGAGTATTGGACCGGTGCTAGAACGGGAGTATAGGAGCGGTGCGAATAATTGTAGAAAAAGGTCAGTGGAATCGTCCATAAAAATCATAAGAAGGGTGTGGTAGTGATTTGGTGGAGGGAAACGGGAAACACTCGTTTCATCAAAGGTACATGACGGGAAATGATAATTTTATTGTATTAGATCAAGGCAACGATAGCCAAAATGATTGCATAGCATGATCCCAGAATATATAGAATGGTGTGGCACGTGGTCCAAGTTTGTGATTTATACTCTATTATGTGGATAACAAAAGGCATCAAAAATCACAAAGGACACTTTAACGGAGTTGCGCACCAAATAGGGCGGGTAAAGGGTCTATCTCGTTTATTGATGGCACGGAAGGTAAAAATATTCAATAAAGAAACTGCATATTAAGTTGCCTCAGTCAGTAATTGGGGTTAATGTGCTTGAAACAATAAGGTACGAATGAGACTTATTAATTGTACGGATCATACGTTTAGATTTCATTTGTTGTAAGGTGCGGGGCAAGAAAATCTAAAATTGGATGCGTTATCGTTAAATAGTTTATGGAAAAGCCTGGATTTATCAAAGTACCACCATGATCACACTAAAACGACTTAATTTCACACTTAAACTGAGTTACGAACATAATTACGAAATAACAAAAATTTAGACAAAACATCAGAAATTATTCATTACCGAGGATAAACCCAAACAAACTGAGAATAATGATTAGAAACAAAACATTATATGGAAAACCAGAAAGACTCGAAATTGAGAGGTCCACAATCCGAGTGAACAATGTCAAAACACGAACGTAACAGAACTAGACGAACTAACAAACGGAAGCTTCATGTGTTTACAAGCTGAAAGCATGGCAAAGACGGGAGTTTCTTTTATTACAAGAAATAGAATTCACTAGACACAAGACGACGTTACACTTCACTTTCTGTGTTGTCAGGTGTTGGTGCCACGTATACTGGCTGGTAAGAAAGCATGAGGTATAGTGGAGGGCTTGTAATCAGGATAGAGCTCACCCTGTGCTATTACATCGGAGGAGCACCCGTCGTGTTATGAATCTTCACAGAAAAAACCAACAGGGTCAAAACTCAACCGTAACAAGAATTATCAGACAAACTGACGAACGGAAATCAAGGTTTTGACAATAATGGGAGTGATTAAGACATTATTTAAACAAAGTGGACGAAAAAGGGGTAGACAAAAACATATGGACCAGTAGTTAGTAAACGGGAATAAAACGCCACGTCACCAACTGCACAGACGGGTAAATGCACATATTAAGAATATCACTAAAACAATGGTACAGAATCATGAAAGAATGAGAACTCGCACCTGTATCCATGTTACAATTGCAGAGGAGGCGGTTCTTCGAGATGTAGTGGTATTACATGCATTCGGCAAAGTGTAGTTGACCCGAACCTTGTGAACAGGACGCAAACAGCGGACACTCGGGATGAAAAGGCATACTAGGTGACTGTCAAGATGAACCAAACCAGGGAAAGAACCACCTTGCTGCTGTTGAACCCGTGTCGTAAAACTAAATTGCGGGCTGTGAAGTTCCAGGTACAATGGTGAACCCCCTGCTGGTGGATCCAGAAAGCGTCTAAACCCTGATGTGGATATGGACCCCTGCTGTGGTGCCCCCATCGGATATTGACCCCCCTGTGGGGAATTAACCCAGCCATTCCCATATTGGACACCCCAAAGAGACCAGGCAATAACTGTGGACTTACATAAGTGGGGCTGCGCAGATAATTGGGCGAAACACTTTGAAACCCAGGAGGGACAGAAACCGTTATAAGCGACTAGATGGAGAAAGGGGTGGATTATTAGGGCATTTCAAACCCAACTTAGAGCCATTAGGAATTGAACATCAAAAACTATACAAATACGAGCGTGTCATCACCGGCCACTTGAAGCCGAACCCGAGGTTCGAGGAGCCAAGTAGACTTGCCGTGATCTATCAGTGTGAAGATACTTACAATAGTATCACCAAACCGACAAGAACCCTTTGCAAAACTCCAACAGGGTTGTTTACTTTGTCAAGAAGCGACCACGCGCGCCCTAGTGTTGGATTGTTAGCTAATAAAACCATGGGAGAAGCGGAGGTAGCTTCAACAAGAAGGGTTTTGAGCCCTTAGACTTTAGGCGATCTCATGAGTAGTCATACAAGGAATCTACCGTTTTGAGATCGGAAAGGGTTCCCGACTATACAATAATGATAGAGATCGTTTCATAGGTGGAAGGTAAACCTTAAGCGTGAAAGTAACAATATCATCATTGCTAAGAGGGGAACCTAAGACCATTAAGAGCCGAAACAATAGATTCTATCCTTTTGAAAATACGTCATTAGTAATCCTCAAGCTTCAAGTTGCGTAGTTCCGGCTTTCAAAGCCCAATAGCACGCCGGGGCTTGTTGTCTTGAAAAATAGCCTCATTATAAGTCCATGCATCTTGGCAGTGGAGGGTTAAGATCAACCAAACGTTTCTTATGATGGAGGCAAGTGTGATGACATATCCAAGACCTAATGTTTGAGATCAATCTGGTCCATTCGCATCCTTAGGTGGTGGATCCGTAGGAGTCGTAGTGGATAAGAGGCTAGGGATCAACAAGCATGACCCAAAATCCCTAACCTGACACAGATGGGAAAAGTAATTCCACCCCACGAGGAATAATTCATCGCATCGAACATAAGTTTTTCGGAATAAAAGTGGTTAAATTGATTTATAGCCATGAGTTTATCCGATAGGTAAGTGCCGGTGTGGGAGGGTGGGTTGTTGTTTGTCATGTTGATCGTCGAACAGTGGGTAGTATGTAGGTTCTATAGTTTTAGGGTTTGTAGATTTAGGGCTCAAAGTAGTTAGGGTTTGTTAAAAAACAAGAAACAGTTAGCAAGTGTGTGATGGGTTTGCGTGGGAGTAAAACAAAACAAAACACGGACTGAAATGCCAATTGGTAAAACAGTGGCTAAACTTAGCCAAGAAACGTCGACTAAACTTAGTCGAGAAACGGGAAACCACCGAGAAACAATCGGTAAAACAGAAACTGTGATTGAAAAGGTTACAAACAAGCGGAAGCGAGTTGTTTTAGGATCTGAGAACCCCTCGTGATACCATGTAGGAAAGGGTTTAGAGATATAATTTGTGTCTTGTATTCCTCAAAACAATTGATACAATATATAGGAGTGTACGAACTATTCTAGAATACAGGCTTGAGCCCAATACATAATGACCATTAATTTGACTGACATAAATAACTTTGAATGACATAAATAACTTTGACTAATCATGGACTAACAAATAGCTGGTAAAATTAATATACGATTCGAATATATAACAACCTAAACACATAAGTATTTCGGCTACTATCACAAATAAACTAACAATTTTTTTAATAATACAGCAAAAGGACAATCAGTCTTGCGAGGAGGTTCATATAGCTTTCCGCGGATGCTAATTGTTCTTATTATAGGTTTCTTATATATAACCGTTTCCTATATATGTACATAAATTTCAAATTGAAAATAAGCAAAAGTACATGTGACTTGTAAATAAACTGAGATGAAAGAAGAACTACATGGAAATTTGATTTGCTGGGATATTCACAGAGGATTTCAATGTTTCTCAGCCTTGCAAAGTAAAAACCTCAGAGGCTATCCATTGTGATTTTGAGATCAGTGGTATGCCTAAAGAACGACACAATCTATGGTTAAAATTTATTGTTGTGCAAACTTGGAACATAATCTACCATTGAAGAAATCTATTTGCTTAACCCACGCCTTCAGATTGCACTTCTGAGTCGTTACTAACAACCGAGAAGCTAGTCTCCCCCCAACACCCACCCCACCCCCAACACTTTTGGCGATTCTTGTTAATATACTACCCACTGGTGAAGACTATAGCAATCTAGTAACTGATTCAGTTAATGGCTTAATATGTTTTTCTAGTTACAAATTCCCCCATAAAGAAGTCATTTAGAATTGGAAGCCTTCACTCTCGACTTTATTACCTCTCCCACCATATAATTTGTCTTGTTACTATGATGCCATTTTGTCTTTTAAACGGACCTACAGTAAACAAAACAAACCACAACAAATTATAGAACAACTAACTCGAAATCTTTAACAATTACCAAGAAAATGAACAAAACCATACCATAGCAGTAATAAAAGTAGTCCTTTTAAACTCGATATGAATCAGTCGACATCCCAACCAAGTACGACCTGGAAAAACATTCTGCAAACAAAAAACAAAACAAAGCATTTTAAACAATTATCCGACACAACTTGACGCTTGGATAGTGTTTGTTTTTGGCTATTAATATAATTATATTGTCCAAGATTCGACTATAAAGGCGTAAACTTTGATAGTCATATTTTCATATTTAATAAGTGCTTGAAAACTGGATAAGCCATCACAATCTGGATAGGCCATCACAATCGCTGTAAAACTTAGATAAGCAATCTCACTCTGAAAAATTCAGTAATCGTGTAATCAGCTTTAATAAGCGATTAAATGCAGCCTAACAGGTCATAGCAGGCTAATTTTAGCGACACATTCAAACAGGGGAAAAGATGAATTTTACCTCAATTTCATGATTAAGGATTTCTTCTTTTTTAGCTTCTGATCTAGCACTTATTGCCATCTCAAATACGACGGCTATGCAGCTCTTTAATCGTTTTTTGAGCAGCGTCCTTAGTTTCAACTTGCTTATAGCAATTCAATCCTTAGTTTCAACTTAGCAAACTGATTTTGGCGAGGTGTCACGGCCAAGAAATATGTCTTCTAGTTGTTTATACAACTGTCACATGGATAAACAAAATTTAACACGGTTAACATATAATATGAAGTTAAGAAACACGAAATTGCTCATTTTTTCTTTTGCACGTACATAGTTTTCATGATGAGTTCTTGACTGTGTCATTGAATCAGAAAGTTTATATATTGAAGTCTTTCATACTCCTCTCGGCTAATGTAGAAAATTTTGGCTCCTCGCTAAGGGTGGCCTGGAGTTACCAAGCCTGATGGGATTATAACAAACATAAACGTGTTAAGCATAATGACTGTGAGAAGCTTTAGTTGGATAATGTTGCAAAAAAAACACATGTAAAGAATGTACCATGGCAAAATTTGTAAAACAACGTCTCTTGTGTAGTAATTGAATTGCTCATAGGCCGGAAACTGGATAGCGACACGACTAATCCCAACAACTGAATGTAGGTGTAACATCTCGCATTTTCAGGTCATTTACGACTTCATATATTCCATTATTTATTTTTTAGGCTTTTACGCGTTCGCTTTTAATTTTTACCGTTAAGCTAAATCGCGTAAACTAAAAATGATCATTTAACGTAAAATATTGGATCATGATTTCTTAAGACGGGAAATATAAATCGGCACACACGTACCAAAGTCGTACAATTAGGACCTCGTTATGGGTTTATTCTGTTTATCGTTTCGGAGGTCAGATGCATTCATATTAAGATTTCATCTTGCTTTTCGACAACAATTTTTAGTTGAAGTAAACACCAAAACAACTAAGAAATTATAACTTGAGGGTTTAGCAACTCACAAAATATTAGACGGGCGGGTATTATGCAACGAAACAAAATATACACATTTAGGCAAATTCAGAATATCAATTTACATTAACCTTAAACATATTTCAACATTAACCTTATACAAAATATACACATTTAACCTTTACAAAATTATAAACAATAAATAACTTAACAAAAAAAGAAAATCACTTACTTGGTGATACCCAGCAACAGCAGCGCCGACAGAGAACAACGAAGACGGCAATAGTGGTGGTCGGGCGGCGAACAACGTTAACAAAATCTTAGACACAAACAAAGCAAATTAAACAAAATCGCAAACATAAAACATAAATTAACAACAATCTGTTACTCTAAATCTTTAGTCATCATGTTTTCACTCATTACACATTTTACACATTTAAAACTTATACAAAATTACAAAAAATAAAGAAATTAACAAAAAAATAAATCAAAATCATAAATGTGTTTGATTACCTTAGAAGCAACAGGGGTGGTGGTGGCTGCCTTTTTTTGCAAGATTAATCACACCAAAAAAAATAGTCAGCAACCCCAACACGAAACAACAATTGTGCCACCAAAACCACCACCACCAAGCAAACCCCATGGCGCATATGTAATTGCAGCAACAAAGAACAACCCACAATTAAAACAAACCCTAAACCCATATTCTGCTTTTAGAGAGAGAGTCGGTGAGATCTGTTTTTAGAGAGAGAGAACAAAAGATTGAGAGAGGTGTGTCTTGAGAAGCTTCAACAGAGAGAGAAAGAGAGAGGGGGACACGTAACAAAGTGGAGGGACACGTAGCAAAGTGGAAAGTTATAATAATAACAAAACGGGTCGGACCCGGGTCGGTGAAAGAACGTTAAATGTCGCCTCGAGGCAACCATCTTGGGGTTTAAATAAGTTATATAATAACACACTAGTTTACCTAGTTTGCATTTAAATACTCGTCACATTATCAAATAAACTGGGTTTTCAACCCGCGCTCCGCTGCGGACCGCAGGGTTTTCCGTCTTTGTTATGGCGTTCTTTGTTATGTAAGTTTGTGTTACGTGTTTTGTCTTGAGATATTTGTTGATTAGCCAATAATACCAGTTTTGACCCAATAGTACCCAAAGAAGGATCTTTTTTCCCAGATCCTATTTTCAAATTGCTAAATAACTACATAATGTCAGTTTTACGTACAAACATAGCCAAAGAAGTGTAGATTACATATAACTTGAGGACTATTTAGAGCAAACAAATAAGGCAATTTCCTTCTTTTTATAAACTAAGTGGCGAGGGTATCTTTATAAAAAAATATAACATGACAAACAAATGATGATCATGAATAAATAGAAGACATGGCGATAGAGGCATACTCTAAGTACACTCATTCGGCGCACACCCTTTTCGACATAAACCATTCATCAACGGGGTATGCATCACTGATATGTGTGAAAACACATATCCTTTTTATATCAAAAATGTCCCATAAAAGACAAAATTGTGCTTAAAATGCTTATATATTGCTTGTTTTGTCTTTGTAATTGTGTAGGTACGGATATTGCAAAAATCTCAAGAAAACGGTCAAAACCGGACAAACACGGACACGGGAAAGGAATGAGAATACAAGAGCCGGGAGAATGTTATCAAAGGTCAACAAAAGTCAACCCTTGGTTAAACAAAGTCAACGCACAAAATGACAAAACCCAAATTTCCCAAAACAGTCCCTCAAAGTTAAACCAAATTGCAAAAATGGTCTACTAAACCCTAACGGTGTTAACTCTTATATGTATAAAGAGTTAACACCCGTTAACCTTTTTATATAACCATAACCCAACCCAATCCCTTTATAAGCCCAAGTCAACAAAATAAAACTCGGGTCAACAAAATCAAATACACCCCTTTTCAGTTAAAAAATGCGGGTAATTCAACTTGTACTGTTCATCGTCTCCTTCAGCATTTAACCTTACTTAAATCAAGGGGTAAATCCAAATTGATGACGTGGTTAAGTAATTCAAGTATCAAGGGACAATGTGGCAGAGTTAAACGTCAAGAAATGCTCTCATTGGTGGAATCCCAAAAGGGAATGACACGCGGGCAAAGGAGAAAACACACTTATGATTGGGATTTTGCATTAAAGTAAGTGCAAAAGAAGCACAAGGTCTGACACACGGAATGCCACGCTGGCAATCCGTGTGCTCACCCCAATTAATCCAACGGTGTAAATCAAGGATCCAATGATTGGTGATATATGAAGGGTAGAGATCAAGACTAAGAGGAACGAGCTATATTCCTTGAAGCTTCTCTTACAGGCTATAAATAGCCCTCACAATCACACACACACACACACACACACTATCGAGTTTGAAGCTTTTACATTTTTTAGTTAAATTGTAATTTTAGTTTTTTTTAAATCCTTAGCT